>JMFS01108070.1:0-27200 GCA_000699545.1 Podiceps cristatus
CCATAAGCACTCAACCTTGTCATTTTTGTCAAGCATTCTTGCCCTGCACCCACAGAGGTTAATGGTGGAGCAGAGACCCACCCGCACCTGGGGAGGGCCCCACAGCAGGCAGGGGGATGCCCAAAGGAGGCCATGGCTCCGTGAGCATCCTGTGGAAAGCACCCATCCCAGAGCAGTTTTTGAAGAACTGTCTCCTATGGGAAGGACTCACGTTGAAGATGTTCATGAAGAGCTGTCTCCCATGGGAGGGATCCCATGTTGGAGCAGGGGACGAGTGTGAGGAGTCCTCCCCCTGAGGAGGAAGAAGCAGCAGAAAGAAGGTGTGATGAACTGAATGCAACCCCCATTCCCCATCTCCCTGCACTGCTCAGGGGGAGGTAGAGAAAATTGGGAGTGAAGCTGAGCCCTGGAAGAAAGGAGGAGTGGGGGAAAGGTGTTTTAAGATTTGGTTTTATTTTATCATTATCCTACTCTGATTTGATTTGTAATAGATTAAACTATTTCCCCAAGTCGAGTCTGTTTCGCCTGTGACAATAATTGTTGAGTGATCTCTCTGTCTTTATCTCAACCCATGAGCCTTTTGTTATATTTTTTCTCCCCTGCCCAGCTGATGAGAGGAGTGATAGAGCACTCTGGTGGGCACCTGACGTCCAGCCAGGGTCAATCCACCACGATGGCTTATATCTATGAGTTTTAATGTCGGCCTGGTTTCAATACGGGAATGTTTTGCACAGGTGTTTAGATAAGGCAGCCTGATATGAGAGGCTGCCTGTTCTGAAAACTGCAGGCAGGTTAGCAGATGCTAAGCCTTTGCCAGGGTGTTAGAAAACTCACCCCTCACTGTATCCTCCAAATATTCCAGGGTGCTGGCTGCAACTGAGCTCACTTGCCACAAAGGCCAGGATGCACTAACTACAGTTCTTAGCAATGAAGTCTAAAGAAGTGAGAAGAGATGTTAGAAGAGTAGGAGGATACAATGCAATGACAACGGTCATTTTAGAAACCTACTTCCGTCCCTGGGCTGCTAAAATATAGATCTCTTCCTCATAGCCTTTCTAAAAAAAATAAATAAAGCCTATAGCTGAACCCCTCGAGCATTTTGCAAAAAAATCAAATCTATTTAATACATGAATTAAGACATAGTCATGGAGTGAACCATGGCCCAGAGGACTGGCAGTTGCTAAGTATGGAGAGAGTATACTCAGAGTAGGACATATTACAGAAATAGCTTACTAGTGTTGTGTGATCAAGACACATAATTGAAACCCAGGTTGTGAGGTTTAACATTCTGCATGGCCCTTGGCTTACTTCTTACTAATCTAACCGAGACCAGCATCCACTTGAGAAGTTTCCAAAGAAAATCCAGGCATGGCAGGAAGTGGCTTTGGCAGCACTTCAGCTGGCAGTCTGCCATCTGAGTCAGTAACGAATCAAATCTTAATGCATCAGTAGGAAGATCTTTCGACAAAAGATATATCTGAGGCCCAGGCTATCTGCTGCCATTTCTGTACCATGTTGCTGCTTTCTGCTAGAGGTACAAACGTCCTGGTTTGACGTGATCAACCAGTGTTGTTAATAAATGTACACTGCTATGTAAAATTTGCCCCTGAAATTCATTGCACTCAGGAGTCCCATCACTCACGTATTCTATGTGCACTGTGTACATTCAAACTCCATCCATAAAAAGTGATTATTCTTCTGTTACACAAAAGCTTGAAACAAAAGGCTCAACACTGTGACCCATGTTTGTTGCTTTTTTCAAAACAATGTTTCTGAGAGAATGATCTAAAAAAAATGACCTATGCAGAAGCAAATTCTGCAATTATATGAAGTCGTTCCTTTTTCAAACACACACAACCCAAAGGTTGATTCCTTAAGGCCTTGCAAGCCCCTTGTATGCCCCTCTTTCTCCATGTCCTCAGCCTTAAAGAAAAAGATTATTTCAAGAGTGTCTTTTATTTCAAATGTGTCCCTCTCTACAATAAAGCATTTGTTAGAAAGTGCTAGAAAAGAGAGTTAGTCATGAATCATTGACCCATATTAGGAGATATTTTTATATGCCCTCTCAGGCATGAAATAAAAACCGAGAAAACACTTTAGGGCTGCTAAACCTTAAACAGTCTTCTCCTTTGTATTAGATAGTACATATAAACAGGACAAGGATATGAAAGAAACAGGTGGCCCCAACTTACAGTGCTTTAGGAGGAAAACAACATTAAAAATAACACTCAGTTGAACTAGGAAGTGTGAAATGAAGCAAGCACTTGTAGTGCAGGAATGTACAATACCCCAGCAGGGTTTAGTGCCACTGCGCTGCCAAAGCTCCCCTGAGCTGTATAGAGCCCTGTGCAGGCTCACAAAGCTGAGGCAGCTTCACAGCCTTGGCAGATGACTGTCTGCTGTATCACATGTACAGCATGCAATGAAAGCACTCTTCTGCTACAGCACGCATAGGAAGGAAACTAGATTGCATGTAAGATCAGGTCTTGCGGTTATGGTGGAGTTAGCAAGGCAGGCAGGTTCTGTGTTGATAAGCAAAATGTGTCTGTGTAGACAGATAAATTACAAAGCTAACTGCTGCCCACTGAAACTCTCAGGGATGGGATCCGGAGGAACGAGGCCTCACACTGTTTACGGCACTTCTGTAGTACAAGGACGAGTATTTAGGGAAGCAACCTAGGGTCTGTCTTTCACAGTGTTGTGCTATTCATTCTCACTTGTGACAGAACTAAAAATATATTTGCCTTTCCTCTAGTACTTTGTAAGACTGTTCTAGCTCCATTTGGCTGTTTTCTTACTAGGGTGCCTGAAGGTGCTCCATGGATCACTCTCCCATGGTCCACGGACACCACTTGAGAAATGCTGCTGTGGAGACGTGCAAGCAAGAAAAGACAGCTGACTCCCAACTCTGTGAAAGGGAAAGAAGAGGGACTGGGCTAGCAAATTCACTCAAAACTCATTCCACTGTTTCACTCAGGTTACCAGTGTTACCTAAATTGTCAGGATCAAATAAGCTTTATTAGCTTATTGGGAAAGGGGGGAAATCACCCTTCTTGAACAAAGACTGAGTTTGGTTTTTTAATGAACAAAAAAGCATCCTTGCCTACAGTTTATTTTAGAATTTTTCTCAAAGAATGAAAGAAATGTCAACAAGAAAATGAGCCACAAAAGAACTGCAGAGAAGATCCTGGTAACTATAAACTTCTCTCCACCAGTGAATCTGATGACCTACTGCTGCAAAACCAAACATGCTTAATTGAACAGATGATTGTAAAACAGTTTTACAGTAAAACAAACTCCAAGTTCTTGCACACTAGGGGACAGATAGACAGGCAACGTTTAGGCATACATTGCTAGTGCTTGAACAAAGCCAAAACAGTGAATCATTTGTGGATCAGAAAAGTAAAACGAACCCAAAGTACTTTTTCTAGAGTTTCGCTGTGAGTCTTGTATCATTGACAGTTCTAGCCCAGGGCACTCACAGGAAGACTTTTCTCTCCCTTGTTGTGCTGTTGTCAAGCTGATATCACTGTGTCTTGGATACAGGGCGGAGCTATGATAGGCCCATCTTAGAAAAACTCATCCTACAGGCTCAGGCTGAAAGCTGTTGAAAATTCTCTCTGAGCTAGCTAGGGTAAGGGTGCTTTTAGCAACCCACAGCAGCAGCCCTGAAGCAGATGCTTGTTATTAAAAAGAGTAGGCTGATAAAAAGTGGTGAAAATAAACTCAGACTTAACATCCAGTCACAAGGCAAAATGTACCCAGTTTATTACCATTTGAAAATGAAAGAGTGGAGTCTCAATTCATGTGAGAAAAATATTCTAAGATTTTTTTTTCAGACTAAGCCAGGGGGAAAAAAAAAAAAAGCCTTTTGATTATGTGGTGCCAGAAGCTGCATGTACTCCAATGACTACAGGTAAATTTAGACTTAAAGCTGAAATTTTGCTGTAAACAAACCATTTATATACTGCAACACGGGACTAGCACCCTAACATGATTGCCTGAGGAAAGGCTTTCAGATGCCGGGTACAAAACTTACAGCGTCTGAAGAGGTGGAAAAATGCTTTATTGCATCCTCCTCTGTCCTGGATTCCTCAGGGAGTTTGAAGGACTTCAGGACTAACTCAGCAGACATGGAGCCTCTTTGATGTACAGAGCCCCCACTGCCTACAAGCTGTATGCTGATTTCCCATTCCCAGCCTACACACCCCTAACTTCAGCTGTGCCTTTGGCATTGCTTAAAAGGCAGCCTCTTGCCTAAGCTTCAGCACCAGAAGAAAGCTGCTGTTGAGCTAAAGTCTGAGTTAGGTGGGTGTTTCAGAGTGAGACTTTTCTCTAATATTCTAAGAAATGCTTGAGGGTTTTCCAATAGATGAACTTAAATTTATGTCAGATCTTATTTGACTTGACAAATCCTATTTTACTGTAAATTTACACAGATATTTTTTCCACTGGGAAATAAGAATTGTAAGAACTTGTAAGAATTTCATTTTAATAAAAAAAAAAGAAAACTGTATTATGTATTAGGCATGGTGAATCTTAAAAAAAAAAAAACCAAACAAATCAAAAGTAATTTTGCACAGCTAGATCTTCTATCTGGAATATTAAAACTACCTAAGACTATGTCCATTTATGAAAACAAAAAATAGTCATCCTCTCATTTGACAGACTTTGTGTACTTGTTGTGATCCAAAAACTTGATCATTTTTTTTTCTTTTTTCTGAAAGAAACACAAAACTAATGACATTCACATCAGTGTTCAATGCACAGATTTGTGTGGCAGAGAATGTATGAACATGGGTTTAATCTATCCACTTGTTCATCCAAAACCCTTTTGCCTGTAGAGTAAAAGAGATTTTTAATATAATGTTTAAGACTCCTTGAAGCTGTCACTCAGGCAAAACCTTTCTAATGTTTGTTGGAACCATCCAGAAAAAAATGAAAGAAGGCTATGTTTAAAGTGTATGTAAAGCATTCACTACTTCTGCTTTACTTGCACTTTAACAATAATCAGCTCCCTTGAGGTCAGGAGGGTTCCTTTGAAGATGGAGTCACTTCTTCAACTTTTTAAAAAACTGTGCAACAACATATTTGATGTATGTGAAGATACGTGTTAAGTCTGGTACTTTAAAAACAGGAAGATGAGCAAGAAGGGGAGTGTTCTTGAAATCTTGCCATTGCTAACCTTACTCCAAATGGGTGAGACAGGGAAGACAAAAAGTACAGTCTCTGTGCTGTACAAAAGACAGTTACTCATCTTTGCTAAATTTGCACTTTGTCTCTCATTTCTCATCATCACAGCTGCCTACTCTCAGTATGGTGTCGGCGGATGCCACGTGCAGCATGGCATACTAATAATGAGAAATAAGCTACCAGGGGAAAATTATTCAAAATCAGTTTGCAAATGAGGTGGTGAATGTAGAGGGTGACTTGGAGGTGGGGGTTTCTCAGGAAAAGGCCAATTCCTTTTTCCTTCTCGGAGCAGTGCCAAAGTCCTGGGGGTGTATAAGGGACTTTCCCAGTAGCAGCACAGAAATTCAATTTCTCTTTACTACCTCTCCCAGCTATTGCATCGTCCCTCCATTCCTGGTCCCCCAGAGCTCCCAACCCCAAAACACCTTTGCCCCATTATTGAACCCCATAAGGAACGAGAGTTTTGTCACCCACTACCACACATCTGGAATTGCACCCCAAGGAACAGCACAGCACAGTGCTTTTCCTGCCACCTTTTTGTCCTTTTCCCCTCCACAGAGGAAAACTAGTCAGTACCTGTGGTTACCCAAAGGGTTTGTATTTGACTAGTCAAATCTCTTGCAACCAGAGAAGTCAGACCCTTGAATTGTTTAATAAGGCTAATAAATAATTATTGGCTAATGGCCTAATATAGCATAAAACAAACCCATTAACTGCTGGCTTACAAAAGTCCTGGCATCTGTGTATGCTGAGGCAGAAGACAGTTGTCAGAAGATTTAATTCCTTTCCTTCATCTACAGAAAAGGTAATTAGGACCAGCCCTAACCAGGATGCTACACTGACATCTGTCCCTGCCCAGCACTGTTTCTACAGGCTAAAGAGACATGTGGTAATTGCCTCCTAATAACATTCCAGGCAACATGCTTCAAACTACTTAGTACAGAAGCGGCTGTTGTTGTTGACAAAGGACACAAAAAAGACATCCCTATCACATGAAAAACATTGTGCAGAAATATGATTTTGGAACTGCTGTTGTGGAAAGGGTTTAAAACACCCACACAGGTAGACATAATGGCCGCATATTCTTTCTCTGCTTTAATCAAAAATTCCTTGTAACTTCTTCAAGAAAATACAAGTGAAACAATCACCCTGGATTGGTTGATGTTACATTCTCATAAAACATACAGTTCCTCCCTTAAATATATTTACTGCTTTAGACAGTATTTCCATGAGAAAGGTGGCCTGGATTACATTTATTTAAAACTATTTAAGATAAAGGTATAACGCAAGCTGATCACGGGGTCTGTTCTAGGTCCAGCCCAGTGTCCCCAGCATTTTTAAGAGAGATCCTAATTTTTCCCAGACACCAAGGGTAGACCAAGGCACAGCTTGTCTGTAAGAACCCTGAGGGAAATGGTGGGTCTTGCTGGGTGCTGCTCTCTCCCAAATGCCATTGATTCAGTGAGCCAGGAATAGTCAAGATCTAATTGTGTTGGTCTTAAATTGGATGAAGTTTCTAGGGGGAAGCTGAGTTAACTGCTAACTCCCAGAGCATTTGGGGACCCCATGGGAGGCTGGCAGAGTAGTCAAGGTCACACAGCATTCAGCTGAACCTGGCTTAGAGTTCACAAGCAGAAAAAAAGAACTCCTGGCTCACCAGTACTAAACATTATATTTTGCTCAATACTTCTCTCCCACTAATAATGCCAGTCTTACTTTTTATCCTCAATGTTGAATCAAGTTTATTTTTGGAAGCTTATTTTACATTTCAATGTTTTTTTTTAAAATGCTATTTCTAGTTACAATTTAGAGATGATATTTTCTTTCATTCTGATTAATCTGTTAAATAAATATGCAAATATATCAAGTGCTCTCTATAAAAAATACATACACACAACAAACAACCCCTCAAATAATAAAACCAAGATTAATAAAAATATGTACTATATTACACATATGAAATGATCATTTAGTTTTGAAACTATAATGAAACATAATTACACATGAATTACATAACACAATCTAAAAAGAATTGGCATATATAAAATAATGGCATTGCCTCTGTAAAGAGAACTTGAGCATCTCCCTATTTTAAAAATATAAAAAGAAGCCAATCAGTGTTGTCCACACATTTATAGCTACTGAACATTAGATAAATTAGGGAAGAGTTTGTGTATTTCTCCATTAAACATCTGAATAAGGAGATGAATAACATGCCACAGCCTTTTTTATGTTTTTGAAGGTAATTAAATATCTCCTTTTGATTGAGAACTATACTCAATTCGGATTTAAAGACAGGAATAATTTACTCCTGTTCTCTATACTTAGTGAAATCAGTACATAACACCAGTTTAAACACAGCCTTCAACAGATCATTTTGATTTATAATGACAAACAGAAAAGCTTACTTAAAAACATTACAGGAATTAAACAAAATCAATGCATAGGGTCAAGAGACTTTCCACTACATAGTTAAGTATTAAAATATGTGAAAGGACAGAGAAATTTAACAGTGGACCACAAGTTCTGATAGTCCAAATCACCTTGACCCCATTAGCTTCAGCTTGTTTGAATACCTTTGGACAATGAGCTGTGCTCATAGATGAAGCATGCTGACCTACAAAAAGTTAGAAAACATCCTATGTATATTTCAGAATCACACCTTGTATTAGGACCTTTTGCCTGGGTGTAAATTGCCCCTGAGAAGATCTGCCTGCAGATGCAAGGGCACTGAGCAACTTGATGAAACACATGGGAAACTGCTGTGAGGGCTGTGACTGAGAAATACAATCAACAGTCTTGCGCTTTATGTTCCAGTAAAACAATGCTAGCTAATGTTAGTATTTAGCCAGCTGAATACTCATCCTCCAAATCACTTCAGATGGAAAACATAAAATATCATGCAGAACAGTTTCAAAGACAGGTGCGATGGCCAGTGAACAGGAACACTTGAATAACCCTGCTACAGGACATTCCCCATCCCACAACTGACACAGACCACTGGTTGCAATTACCTTAAATAGTTTTTACTTGCATTTCTTGAGGCAGCCCAATTAGAAGTTATCAATCATTTTGCCTCCATTCCAAAATGCTTTCTTAAGAATGGCACAGACCACTAGTAGTAAATACTTTTCTTTCTGATAATTCATATCAATATAATGCACAGCATCATAGGTTAATACAAATACTTTACATAATAGACACGTAAGGACAAAACAAAAGCATATACCAATACAGCTGCAGCTTCTTTACTATATTACATGGCTGGGAGAGTTTCCTTTAATTTTCTTTGATCTTTTTTGTAGAATTTGAACTTCTGGAACCAATAAGCAAGGAATGTTTCTTTTAGGTTTTTTTTTGTTGTTGTTTTGTTTTTTTTATAAAGCAGAGAGGGGAAAACATGGATGAAACAAAATTTAGAGGAAGTGAGCAAGATCATAGAAAGGCAACATTTAAAAAATCAGCATGGTGTAACATAATAATTACAGGGGAAACAAGATTTACTAGGCTCAGCATCTCCTAAGTAAAATGGAGCAGAAGAAGATAAAGACCTATTCTTAGGAATAAAATATTGTCATCTTCCCTAAAGATCTCCAATTGCTTGATTTCTGCATGTGTGATAGAGCTGGAGTCATTCTGTTCTATGTTTTATCCTAACTAACAGACTCATTAAAAAGATGCACAAGCTATGGCCAATGAAGGAAAGAGGGGGAAGAGCGATAAAGACCTCAAAAACTCAAGGATAACTGTACAGATTGTTAGGGTAATAAAGTACAGAAGTTTATTATGTATCAGCTCATGTTTTCATCTCTCTGTTCCCCCTCACAAGCAGATTTGTTGTATGCACATAGACATTTAAAAATTGAGATAAATAAATTTTGTCCTTCTGGTTTTCCCTCATTGCAGACCAAGCCATAGATCATTATAAAATGTCACTTTTTGTTTATACTGGCAGACTCTAAATGCATCTACTGCTCTTCCTGGCCAGAAAGCATTTCTGAAGGATCCTGATGTTTAGACATTGTATAGGAGGCCTTCTTGGTTTAAACTTCATTTTTGCTCTTGACATTTGTTTCTCACTTACTCTTGTATCATGGCAAGTTTAGTATCTTAAATGCCTGTAAGATGGAGTGACTGAATACTTCCGTAGCTCCGTGAAGATCCTCCATCTGGGGAACAATGACATAAACACGTATCCTTCCTAACACCCAGGACACGGTGAGTGTCCTCTGTTCAGGAACTGGGAATTGAAAACATTATGCATTATGGGAGCTTATTTCAGAAAGCAAATATCAACTTTGTAACTCAAACATGATTTTAAAGTGATTAAAAATGAATAAAAATTATGTTTAATTATGTTCAAAAGACATCAGTAGCACAGTGCATCTGTGAATTCCTGTCCAAGTTCCATGTGATTTTGATTTCCCCAGCTCTGATCTACTTGGCAACTTGGTGCCATTACACTCCACTCTTCATGTCAAGCTCCTGATGATTTTGTGTTTCATTAACGGTCAGGAATTCGTCACATGCTCCTGTTGGGTCATTTGACTGTTCTTTATGAACCAAGTGCACCATTTCTTGCGATTTGCTGGCATCTCCATTTAATCCACTTGTCTTCCTGTCCTCCACTGCCCCTTTGGTACTGTTAATCACTAGTTTTTTCTTCTGCCCACATCTAGAAAGAAATAAAAATAATGTAAGTAAGCAAGTAAGTACTATAAATGGAGACTAAAATAAATAAGAAAAAATATGAAAGTCAATATTTAAGAGAAGGTGATTGGAAATGAGACTTGTTTCTGACAGTGAAGAGGAAATGAAACTCATGTCTTCCAGAGCAGACTTATACAATGCAAAGTATAAAGTTTCTCAATATTGCATATTTTGGTTTTGAAAGAATCCACTGTTATGTGCATAAAATTTGGCAGGAGCTCACTTATTCAATTTGCATCTATTGTTACTACAGATGGGAATTACATTCATTACCAAAAGCTAGAAAAGATTTTCTAACATTTGGATATATATCCATATTTATGAACTTTGTATATGTCCCACTATAAGGACAAGGTCATTCTAAACCCAGACTCAGGGCCACACCTTTGAAAGTGCTCAAGTTCTTGAGATAACAGAAAATTTGGATCAAGCTCTCACCTCATTGTACAAGATAACTTTTTCCTTTTTTGTATTATCATGTCAGCCTAGAAGCCCACCAACAGCAAGGAAATACGGACAACTACTCTTGCTACTATCAATAGCATAGCTCTTTATGATATTAAGGTGCTTTTAAAGTTATACTCACTACAGTGCTGCTCAGTAAACTCTGTATGTAGCACTGAATGAACACACACACACACACACACTTTTAAGAGTCACTAGTCCAAAACTGATGCATGCTGGTCAACATGGGTTGGGTATTCTTCAGGGCAGTAAAACATACCAGTTACACAGCTGTAAGATCTGCTCTGAACTGTTAAAATGGTTCTCTGGCTACGCAGCACTGAACATCCTACTTGCCCTCAAACAGCCTTGTATAAACTGAATATACAAAGCACAGCTCTCTTAAAAGGGACAATTAATTTTTTCATGCTTACTGACCGATAAATGAGGGTTATTTTAACCAAAGTAGCTCAGTTCACTGTGCTAATGCTACACACACCATTGGGAATGATTCCTGCTCTGCAGCCATGAAATGGCAGAAGAGGCCAGTGAGGAGCTGTGGAGCTCCACAGCCTCTCGAAAGAGCAGCTCAGAGCATCTTTCCTGATATGATGGTCAGGTGGAGCAGCTTCTTCTGTTGGATCCTGGAAGGAAATCCTAACGCGTTTTACAACAGGCACAAGATAGGCAGTCTTTGCAACAAGAGGAATAACTAACGAACTAAACAGAACCACACTGAACCCTGACCATTTGTGTCTTCATTTAAGATATATACAACAGGCACAAGACAGAGGCAGTCTTTGCAACAATAACTAATGAACTAAATAGAACCACACTGAACCCTGACCATTTGTGTCTTCATTTAAGATAACTTATGACAACACCAACTTTTATTTATTTATTTTTAAATTATTTTTTATTTTTCAATTATTTTTTTATTTAAAGAAAAAAACGAAATACTATAGAAGGCCCAGCTGCTTGTTTGAAATGCTTGAAATCTCTGCCAGACCGATCTCCTAACTAGAATGGCTAAATCAGGAAGTTAACTACCTTAAAACTGAGTCCTACACTTCATTAGGCTGTTTCAGACAACCCAAATGAAACTGAAACTGGATATGCTGCCGTTAGTTAGCATTCCTTTAAAAAAATGGTGTAGTCAACAGCAGTACACAAATAAAAACACAGATCATTCTCACTTTTCAATAAAAGTGATGCTTGAAACATTCTCCAGTTCAGCTAACACTGAAATGCTCAATCCTCCTTTCTCAGCTGTCCAGATTTTCATAGCACTGCTGCAGTGTTAGTTTCAGATTAGTTGTCATTCACCTGCAGTCTGCTGACTGCACAACAACTACCTCTCTATGACTTTTCAGCATATTAGCACTTCTCAGAACAGATTAAGAAATAATTCTTGACTTATTGAGAGTCCAAAGAAGGGCTGAGAGTCCAAAGAAGGGCTACAAAGATGATTAAGGGCCTGGAGCATCTCCCCTATGAGGAAAGGCTGAGTAAGTTGGGACTGTTCAGCCTTGAGAAGAGAAGACTAAGGGGGGACCTAATTGGAGTTTATAATTACCTAAAGCAGGGGATGCAGGGGGAATCAGCCAGCCCCTTTTCAGTGGTCTGTGGGGATAGGATAAGGGGCAATGGCTGCAAGCTGGAACACAGGAAGTTCCGCACCAACATGCAGAAAAACTTCTTCACAGTGAGGGTGACAGAGCACTGGAAGAGGCTGCCCAGGGAGGTGGTGGAGTCTCCTTCACTGGAGATATTCAAGACCCGCCTGGACGCCTATCTCAGTGCTATGTCCTAGGGAGCCTGCTTTGGCAGGGGGGTTGGACCCGATGATCTCTCGAGGTCCCTTCCAACCCCTACAATTCTATGATTCTATGATTCTATTCATGTTATCATTTGGATCCTGCTAAAGTGAAAGAAAAAGTTCAACTTGTTTCAAGCACACCAGAGTATGTCCCTGCTTCAAAAAGTTTTCCTCACAGTGAACATATTTGTACACACACATGCAGCCACATGCACTACTGTCTTTGTAAGTCACTCCCAGCTGCATGGAATAAAGAGATATGTTTTTCACTAACAGATTCTAGGGCATGATATACAGCTCTGAGTTTGTTTCATTTCTTGTCAGGTGCAATCTATAATTAGCCATAGTGGCCCTGTTTGCTTGTTCCTATGGTGACTCTGGGTTAAGAGGGAGGTAACAATAGCAGTCTCTACTTTTAAAGGCATAAGAGAGTAACATATAAATCAATAAGCCATGTCATTCAGGCTATGTAACTCCAGAATCACTTCGCAGAAAGAAAGTTGTAGAATTTTCTGTCTCACCAGATGCTTGATAGCTTTCTTATTTCAACAGGTTTCTAATAATAGTGTCAGAGAAGCACTGATATTGTGGATACAGTCATAAGGCAAACATACCAGTTGGCATTTCACTACTGACTTCAGCAAAACTATATCAGTTTACTCTGTCTGACAATTTGGCATTTAGTTTGCACTGTTTTGTCTCATAGAAGCCTTCTGCATTATGGGCAGGGACTCCCTGGGTTGCTCCCTCACCACAGTGGTAGTGCTTTATTCTAGCACCCACGCCATGCTTTGGAGGACCTTGACACTATTTTACTCTTTCCTGTGACTGGCAGACTAGGAATAAATTTGCTCACTGCTTTCTCAACAAAAATCTCCATATATTATATGGTTACTCTGATAAAAAAAGTTCAAATTCAACATTCAGGTAGAAAATAGTTATTCTGTTAAAGGGTTCAACTTTACCGTTCCAGTAGCAAAAAGCTGTTTAAGACAATTGAGAAGTGACTTTGGAGCAGCTCACAGAGAAAAGAAAGAGTTAAGATCATAATAGCCTATCCTTTAGGCTAGAGGGGGTTTTTTTAAATTTCCTGGTTAACTTTTCACAGATTACTGCAACTTTCTATTCCTCAGCTGCTTCATCTGTGAAATGGGGTAAATAAAACTATTGAGTGCTCTGATAGCAACGTTAGAAAATATCCCTATGACTGCCAGCTGTGATACTGCCTTTTGATTGGAAGGAACAAATTAATCCTGTGACAGTGATTGTCTAATACAGCCCTTCACATTGTACACAGACAACACTGTTAATGGTGGAGGATTATACTCAATTCATCCTGTGATTGCTACTGTCTATGTCCACCTCACATAGTTTTCACTCTCACTGGACAGGGTTTTCCTCTTAATAAGTAATAGGTAAAGAATAATTAATTCTCTGTCATCTATGTACAGTTAGTTTCCATCTGCAAGTAAAGACCATGTGGTTCACATGGTTCCACATGAGTGTAAGTCTGATGTGTGACCTGTGCAAGACACAGTGGCCTAGGCCCTCCTACTCCAAAGTCACAGAGCTTCGCAGAGGGAGCTCTTCCCTGTGGTATGATACTCTGCTCTTTCACGAAGCTTTGAAGCCTCTTGACGAAAAAACCAGCAAGACCGTGTTTTGAAAAAGGGGCTACCTTACCTCCTCCGACTGTTAACAGCAACACACACTGCAAGAATCAACACAAGTGCCACGAGAGCAGCAACTACGATCAGCCATTCTGTGGGGAGAGTTGAGGGAGGGGAAGACCGCATGTTAATGCATCTCATGTAGTTTTGCCTTTTCATAGAACTGCAATGACAAAAGCTCTTTTACATTTTTTAAACTATCAGACTTTTTTCCCTAGCTTGCATGAATATTTGTTTGTTTTACATAGTGCTTCTGTGCAAATTGAATACATTTGCATCATTCAGCTACACACAGGCCAACTCAGATGAAATACTCCATCACTGTTCGCACCTACAAGCACTGTACTTTGGTGGTCACAGGTGAAGAGGAGTTGTATCACTGATTTACTCCGAGAGAAAAAGAAAAGCCTTAGTGATGATACACCTGCAATCCCAGGCAGAAAAGAAGGATGACTTTCAGGTAGAGTGAAATGTTAATATTTCTCATTTAATATCTTAATTTAAGGGGTATTATTTTGGCAAATTCTTAAAAAAAAAAAAAAAAAAAAAAGGAACTACACAACTGGAAGGGACCTTAAGAGGCCGCATCAGCTATATTTCACTCCAGTGAAACAGGGTCAACAAGAAGATGGCTGAGCAATATTCCATTTGCTCTTAACATTTTTAGTAAAGGAGATTTCAAAACCTTCCCAGTAGCCTATTCTTTATGCTATACTACCATCATAGAGAGCGATTCTCTCCTAAGAGCTAAATCCTTTATTTTGTTCGTTTGATGTGGCCCTTGTTTAACGTCTCCTACGTTTCATTTGAAACAAATTACTTCTAAGTAGTTAATTATTATTACTCCATGGTGAAAAACAGATAAGCATTCTTTTTGTAGGATACTCATATCTCCCTTCGGTTTTCTCTGAAAATGAAGAATTCTTCAAAAGGTGCTTCAAAGGTTACCTTTCAAAAATTTTCTTGTGCTTTATTTTTTTTTTTTTCTATGTATGTGATTAATGCAATGCCTTGAACTGAACATGGAGCTTCAGCTCTGGACTTGCTAGGCCTAAGTAGAATGGAATAATTACTTTCTCTGTTTTAAAAATGACTTCACTGTTAATATGTCCTAGAATGTATTTGCATTCTTTTGCAATTGTAGTATGGCATTGGCTTCTTTCGATTCCATTTTAATCTGCAAGCCCTATTCTGCAACACTTGTCTCAGCTACTACTTCCCTGAACATTCTCATGGGTATGGTATTTTTTGCATATATCTTTACTGAATTTTGCCTGATTTCATATCAATTTATAAAGGTTATTTGGATCTTAATCCCTCTCTCCAAATGCATGATTTCTCTCATCTTAATTTTTCAGACTATTAGTGAAAATGCTGAATATTATCTGGTTCAGAACAAAGCCTGTACAACTGTACTTCACCTACATTATCATCTTTTACTTCAGTTCATATTAATACAATTCTGTGATTAAATTCTTAAAATATATGACTTCAAAAACCTACCTGGTACCTGGGCTGACCTTGGTTGTGAAACTATTTTTGTTGTGGTCTCTCCAGGGAAAGTAGTGGATTCATAATGTCCCTTGTGTGGTCCTTGATTACCGTATATACTGGAGGTAGATCCTACAGAACAAAACTAACCATTAGGCCAAATATGCTTAGCGAATATTTAACAGCAAGGAACAACAACTATGACTTTCACGATTAAGAAAACCTATTCTAGAAAGTTCATGCTAACGTCATTAGAAGTATTTATACTGAAAACTATTACATAGACTATAATCATCATGCTCATCTGAACTATGGAAAGTTTTAGTATTCTGAATAACAAAACTCATGGATATACCATCTTATCTCTCTCATATGTTTTGGTTTTGATTATGCTATGCTTTCATGAACCAAAATGCAATTATAATTGCCTAGAAATTTTCTGGAGAAAATGTAAAGACATATGAATATTGGCAACACTTTGAAGAGGTTTTTGTCATAAAAGTCAAACATCTTGTCTGCTCCACGAGGACAACAGAGCTAGAAAAAAAAAGGGGGGGGGGTGTAGATGGGGAAGGGGTGGTAGAAATAACTTTACTTTTTTATTTAAAGCTAAATATGGAGAAGTTCTGAAACTTCTGGTTTTATTCCTACACAGGATAAAACTGAGTTTCTAAAACTCTAATGTTTTCTTAAAATAGAAGGATAGTTCTCAGAATGATTTTAAATTTGATAGCTATGTATAGAATGGCACCTTAAAAATTCAAAAAAAGAATTTTCCTAATAGAAAAAATGCTTTCTATAAACTTAGAGGTGGATACCCTTGTACTTATTAAAAAGTTGTGTAATTTGGTTCTAAGATGATGTTAGATCTTAAATCGAAATACATAACTTCCAGTCTCAAGTATTTGCTATGCTCTCCATACCACTTGAACTTTTATGAAATTACATTTCTGGCCATATGGGTATCCCAAGTCTAAAGTTATCACTAGACTATAGATACAATGATTTCATTTGGGGCTACTACTTCATTATCAACTACAAAAAAAGGTACACCAGATCTCCACCCCTCTGAAATCTTCCAGACTCTAATAATGCATATTAAGCACTCATTCTGATTAGAATCAGCTGTAAAGTTCTTTTTCTTTAACACACATTGCAACTAATTTCTAGCCAGCATTTCTGATCTCATTTCCTAGTAGCAGCTGGCAAATACAAAACTGAAAAGCATGGTTTTTTCCTCTGTTAAGCTTAGCTGGCAAGTAGTTCATGAATCATCCAGATGTTTTCATTATTTTTATTGACAAGAATTTTTTATTATTGACTGAAGGGTTGTTTTGTGCTATCTCACCACAAAGTACAGAGGACTAATTCAGCAGCAAAGGGTCCTGATGTAGCCTCCAAGAAAGCTGACCAAGAGGAACAAATTCACTTTTCTAATCCACATCTCGGCAGATTTTTTTTTTTAATGTGCTTTTTATCCTTGAGAAATACCAGAGTTTTTCCACCACAAAGCCCCTTAGAAAGGCATGCAAACATTTATTAAAATTTGTGCACTTAGAGAACTGCTACATTCACCCTCCCCCTCCCCTGAGCACTGAGAAGCAGGTTTCAGTCATGTCCCCTGCTGTTCCAGCTTTGGAGAGGTTTCTGCAAGCGGCAGGGAGGGATCCTCAAAAGCTCTCTACATTTCATTTTGATGACATACTAGATTTTTTTTTTTTGCTTTTTGACAATTATTTTTTGGGTTTCTTCATTAGACTGATTAGCTAATCTATGGACATTTGGACAACAGATCAGTCATTAGTGTGATGTCAGATCAGAGCTTAAACATTGCTGTAGAGAAAAAAGCAAGTGAAAGAAACCAGTATAGTACATCAAGTACATTCATTTGTTCAGGGAAAGCCTTTAACTACAGTCTGCCAATACATTCATGAATCATTTCCATTCCATTACAGCTATATGGGGCAATGATACAAAGAAATTAACTTTTCAATACATTAACTTTTTTACAATGATAGTAGCGTCCTAGTAATTCCTAGTAGCATTGTGTTTTTAAAAAGCACCAAGAGAAGATAAATGAAAAAAGGAAGACTTGGGAATATGCCATTATGAGCCTTTGCCAGGGCACTGACAATGCAAAGACTCAACACATTCACCTTGAAAATGATCTTCAAATCAGTTCTTACAGGTGTTATGTGCTCAAAACAGAAACGTAGCAAACATTTTCTCATAGTGTGCAATTTCTGCATATAAAATTAAGGAGGCAGTTTGGATCAATTAAGTGAATGGGGCAGCAAAAGTCAAGAAACAAGTTTGTTGTAGTAGGAAACCATTACTAAAAATAGATTTCTCTTTCTAATAAAATTCTATTAAATACATATTTTGCATTTATATTGCTGTGCCTATGTCAAAATACTGTTAACTCAGGCAATTTTGATAGGGTTGGTTTTACTGAGTTAATATCAAATTCTGAAAAAAAAAAAAAAAGTAACCCAAATTTTACTTGAGAATGCATGAATGCATATTAATTAATTAATTAATAACAGAATTACCTTTAAAGAGTTTCCTGGATAATGCTATAAAAATACAGGTACATAATCATGCCTATGTGCAAAGAATGTCCACAGAGCATTGACCAACATTTGCCCTGGGCTGGTTCCACTAACTTCCAAGAAAGTGCATGAACATAGCATTTGGATTATTGTGCATGATAAGTAGCATTTGGAAAAAACCTTACTGATAGCATGAGTATTTGTATGGAAACTGCATATGGGACAAAGGAAAAGTCCCTTTATTTCCATTGTTATTTGCATGTGACCACATACACAAAAAAAGAAAGGCTATAGGTAGTGTAATAAGTAAACACGGTTACCATTAGTTGCACTAACCCTATCAGAAGAATAACCCTTTAAAAAGAAGAGAAGTTTTTAACAAATGAAATGTCAGTTAGAGCCCAGTAACATAGCTATAATTATTCACTGGCAAGATACTAACAGCATATACACCTAGAAATAAAGGTTTCACAGAGAATTACCTTTCTTTTGACACATATTCAGCTAACGTAAAGAGAATATGGATGGGGGGAATAGTGACAGACAGGTAAGTGTTATGGAGCTATCATTTGTGCCCAGCAAAAAAAAAGAAAGACAAAATGGTATCATGTCTATGTGGCAGGAGGAGAAAGTTTACAGTTTTTCACTTTAATATTTGTGTTATCACATACATATAAAAGAATACTAGAAAAGATTATTTGCAAACCACTCTTTTCCATCTTTCAGCAAATGCCTTCTGCTTTGCACAGGAAGACGTTCCTTTTAATGGCATCTTATAAGCATGTTAAAAATAATAATAAAAACCAAAAAAGAAATCATAATATGAAAATAATTTACAATTATGGTTAGTATACATGATTTTGGAAGACTGACATAGTCCAAAATTATAACTGACTGATAACTAAATTGAAATGCTTGTCATTTGTTGTTCTTACTAGTTGGAAGAGGGGTCTGCAATTGGTTAAGATGATCTTCAATGTCTGGAAAAACTCCAGGTATCCAGCTGACACGGGAGCCTTCTGTGGAGTTTGCTTGTTCACTTTCAGCTCCAGGTGAAGTGCCAGGCAGCATGGGTTCCTTGGTTGCATTCACTCGCTTAACATCATCCATGGATTCTGTGACTGCCATGACCATGGCATGATCAGCTTTAAAAGTGAGAGTTTACAAAACCACCACCCACAGTATTTTCCTCTTTCCTGTACCACAGCAAGCCAGAAAGCACGTCCATCTTCCTCATTCAAAGCACAGAAGGAGAGAAGACATGAAGTCCTCCCCTTCTTCTCCCGCACTGCTACTGGCTTCTGGGAGACCCTTAAGCAGCGCATACATGCTCACAATGTTCGAGGGAGATGTCAGCTACACGCACAGATCCCAGTGACAGATGGAGAGGGAAGACCTTCAGAAGAAGAGACCACAGCAGCAACAGCCTGACCCTGTAACTCAGGAGTGAGCAGCCACAGTGCAGCCAGATCTGTGGTGGTCTTGCCTGGCAATCCACCGCTGAGGAGGAGTAAGGAACTGAAGGTGGAAGTTATGGGATGCAACTTCCCTACTATTGCCCGGCTCTCACCACCAGGACAGCACTCTCCAGGGATGGTGCTGCTGCTGAGTCACAGGAGCAAGCCACCTGATTGATTAACCCACCAGAGCACCTCCACCACACCAATCACGGCGCCAAAGCATATCAAGCCTGATCCCACCAGTGTGCAAGGAAGATGGGGCTGGGGATGCAGAATCACCAAAATGCGTGCCTTGCAGAACAGTCAGGAGGCCATCCAGAAACATGCTTCTTCAGTAAAGGACAGAAACCACCAAGTGTACCAGCAAGGTGTCCCTTATGCCTTGTCCAGAAGGCAAGTCTATCAACAGCACAGATCCCATCACAGGTTTTTTTTTTTCCCATCACATCGCAAGTCCACTCCAAGAGTGTAGACTCCCGGGATGAGAAAGATAAGGAGTCAATTTCAGAAGAAATAATGTCTCATTTCCCACCAGGCTGAGAAATGAGTGTCATCCATTATTCTTACTGGTACCCATCAGAGGAGAGTCATCACCCGCTTTGTTCGTACTGGCTGTAGTCCTGTGGAGGACCCCATCCCCAGGGGCGTCTGTGGGATGCGTGATGACTTCAGTGCCCCGTCCTGGTTCATTGTCTGAAGGCAGAGAGGGCTGAGTTGGGTCTTCATGGTGGGCACCATCAAGAGAGGGAATGGCTGTTACCCTAAAGATCTAATCAGCTGTGAATACCATGTGTGTGCTGCTGTGCCCCTCCCATTCCCACCACATGCAAGTCTCCTGTTCATTTTAAACCACTGCTACCCTTTTCTCACCACAAAAGGGGAAGAGATAGGAGACCTTCTGCCCTCCTGTATGTCATCACTGCTCTCTCAATGTATTGATCAGTTATGTCCATCTGCTACTCTCATCCACTTTTTTACTTAATCCAAAAGATTCCTGAGGACAGCAGACACCAGGAAGGCCACAGAAACAGTAGTGAGAATTCCCTGACCTATGTTGTGACATGCTAGTTTTGTAAATTCCTTTTTCTCATCATTCTACGAACCAGAAGGACAAATGTTTCAATAAAATCTATGATAAAGAATACTCTTTTCCCAGATGAATATTCACAAAGTAAAAGCATTAACGTGTTGATGTACAAATATACATAAGTAACAATTCAACTTTATGGTAAACACAGTTTGGCAACACTTAATAACATAACTTATGTAATGACCCGGATGCAATTCCACAGTGATGCTTCACTAAGGAACAGAAAGCACTATAAGTGGTGTTGGTAAGTGAAAAATAAATGTTTTATACAGAGCTAAAATTGAAAAGTTCTATCTCATCACCATCCAGGCAGAGTATAGATAAAATAAATTACTCTATCATTTATATCATTGTCTTAAAGAGATCAGTAAACTACTCCTCTCTACAAATTCATGCAATATCTTTCCAAGACAGGGCATCTGAGAGACAGAAGTGATGAAATATATATAAACTACCACTATTACTAGTACCTGTAGTGGATGACTCTTTGTCATGATTATTCTCTCTGGAAGGAATAATTCTATCCATTAAAGCGGGTTGTGTGGCATAATCCTCTCCCTTGTCCCAACCTGCAGACACCAATGGGTCTTGCGCTGAGTCGTTCTGTTTGGCCCCATGGTTGGAGGCCACAGCTGTTATGATGATGGTGAAGCAATTATGAACTCAGTATATAAAGATCCATTTCTCATATTATTCTCCTCTTCGGTTCTTGTCTTTATGACAGGCCTTGCTCACATGTCTACTACATTTAATGGCAAAGAGAAGTAAAGCAGATTTGCTTCTCATTCTGGTTTATGTTTAGAAAAGCTGTCTACCATCACCAATAGGACTGACTCCTTCCTCAAACTGAGTATTTGCTTTTCAGAACAAGGATATCTCATTGTTTTTCAAAACTATTTCCCTGAATCATGCTGTTGACTTTGTATTGATTATCAAACCAATATCCACCGATGAAGAATTAAGAACAGCAAAGGCAAAATAACTGCAAGAACAAGACCCATTAGTAAGATTTTAATCACAGAATTTGAGTGTATTGACTATATCCAAATTTTTACCCTTAAAATTTCACTGTTTTATTAGTTGCAGCATCTCCAGGAAAATAGACAAGGAAGTCTGACAGAGGGGGAGGTTATCACATGCTGCAGACTAGTGAACAGTGCACACAGTAAATAAGACAGCATTCAGCTGGAGAATATCTGATATTGCAGTTATTTAGAAAAACATTTTACTGTCCATACCAACCAATCTGTAACTTTTATTAGAGAGTCACAGCAAAAGCAGCATAACCCTCCTTAACTGCTCCCAACCCAATAAAAAAAACCCAAGAAAATTGCCACAGCATGTTAAAATTTTAATTGCGGCTAGGTCAAATTGTATTGCTATAGTATAGTACAGTATAGTATTTATATCTACCAGTGGTACTTTCATCAACAAGGATGTTGATGAAACATCAGGGGTTAATACCTTATAGAAATGTGGGCTCAGGGGCTGCTGGAGCAGTGAGCTACACAAAACCTTTGCTAATAAGATTGCATTTAGTTGAAGGAATAGATCCACATTATAGAGCATCAGTCATTAACTAGTAAACTTAGTACACTCACAGGAACAGAAACTGATATATGTTAATTTTCAGTTACTAGTTCTATAGTATAATTTGATCTTTTAGTTTTCAATTACTTCAATGGATTGAAGAGAGAACCCTCTCTTTTATTCGACACTATGCTTTGTTTTCTTCCCTTCATCACCAGTATCACCTTGTCATAGTTCAAAAGTGGGGTGAGTAGAAATTTTAGATAAATATGTTTAAATATAATTGCCATATTAAAAAAACTCAAACAGGTTTAATAATGACTTGCAATGGGGGAGTGAACACATCTCCCAAATATGTGAAAACCATAACAGACTTTATTATTTCTCCATTTAAACATTTGCTGTTTCCTGCAAATATAACCCTGGTAGATAGCCTGTTAAAACCTTGTGACTGCATGACACAGAACACAAAACATAGGAGACAGTTATGGAATGAATATACTATGACTCTTGACAATCCAAATAGGAGAGAAAATAAACCTCCAGGAATGGGTCAGAATAATAGAATAATTTGGAAAAACAAAACAAAACAAACCAACAAACCAACCAACCAACAAAAAAAAAACCCCAAACCTGTCAGAATTGCTCAGGTTTATTCACAGAACTTCTGTTATGGCCTCAGAATGCAAAATTGTTAGTAAAAAAATCCTAAAACCTTTAGTAAATCATGCTAATTTACTAAAATGTGACCTGTAATATTACCTGTATGAGAAGATTCCTTTTTAATATAATTTTCACCTGCAACAGTAAATTCATGTTGTTCAGATCTCCCAGTGGTATTTGCAGGATTGTGTTCTTGACTGATCCATCCAAACTGAACACTGTGTAATAGTGGATGTTGGGTTGATCCTTGATGTTTTTCATCTTCACTTGTAACTAGTGCTGATAAGATGATGATTGAATCAATAATGATCAAAATACCCAACATCAGTCATATTATTCTCATCTTCTTGGTCTACGCAACAAGGGTGCTTGGCTTTCGTGTTTTGGCTTTTTCTTTTCATTTTTGTATTTGATGAGAAATGAAAGATGAAAGCAAACAAAAGTCCTTTGGAAACCCTATCACACAAAAGCACTACCAGGATGAAAACTAAGATTTAAGTGTGTTAGAAAGTATCCCAATGACCAATGGCAGAGGAAAGATGTAAGACAAGCAGTGGAAGAACACATAGAAACAACAGCAAGCATCTCTAGTTCATATTCATTAATACTAATTTAACTGCAGAGTCTGTGTATTCTGGGTTTTTAAAAATGAAAAAGATGATGAACTTTCTCTTTTGAGTTAATATCTTCATTATAAAATTACAAGGCTGGCTCCAAGAAAACTGTCATCTCTTCTGGGACTGGATGAGTGAAATAAATAGGTGCACATATTAGAAGTTGAAAAGCATGCTTGTTTTGAAGTTGGTAATAATTAAAGCTCTTACTGATGAAATAAATTCATTGCTAAGTCCTTAATTTGCTGTTGTTCACATAGCAGAAGATGCAGTCAGAAATCACCTGAAGTACCACCACCATAAGAGATTTACTAATGAATGTTAAAAGGCTTAGAAAAGATACACCAGGAAAAAAAAAACAACATCCACAATACCTGTAACACTAAGATGGTCATTAGAACTCAGTTTGAAATATATTTGCCTTAAGTATCAAACATTTCCATGAGTGATATAGAAAGGTAAAGCAAAGCTCCTTAATCAGAACATGCAAAGAATGAGCTGTACATGTTACATATGTCATAAGTCACCAGCTAGAGAAACCTATGCTATTTCTCAAAAAGAGCACAACTGGAAGAATACATATCTTCACATTCAGATAATGAAATATTCATAAAGATGGCACTAATGCAAATGTAATTAATTATTTTTGTAATTCTATCCCATACATATTGATTATCTTGTAAAAAAAAAAAAGTTAAAATTAACTAAAGTATGAATACAATTTATCTAACAATACTTCAAAACTAAAAGAAAGTTACCACAAAAAGTATACCTGTTCTGATGATGATTGTATAAACTTTCACTGTTCAAAAGAAGCTTGGAACCAGAAAGAAGGGTAACTAACTATTGGAGGTAGATCATATAAATCCAAAGAACTACCACAGGATGTAGAAAATGCTTGCTTCCCATACCATAACATGGCTTTCCACAAGTCCCAGTGAAATGTAGTTCTTTCAAGTACAATCTAATTTTATGCAATTACAAGGCTGGCCCCTAATCCAGCTGTATATAGCTGTGCCTCCAGCTAGTCAGTTTTGCACCTCTCCTTACCAAGGTAAAGCTGTGCATTGTAGCCAAAACATCCTAAAACCAAAGATCACATCCAGCTATGCTTTTCAAAAAATCTTAACTGGAAACTATTTAGGTACACAGCAAAAATAGCTGGAGAATGCACTCTGTAGGCCTTTCCTTATACAGTTTTTAGGCTTGAAGAACATGAGGACACTTTCAGTATCTCAGTTGGCTCTGGCACTAAGACTGATAGCAAAATGTTCACATTCATCTGGAGGTAGTATATTATCCTTTGAGGCACAGCTTCACATATTTCAATCACTACCTCCCTTTTTGTCTTTTGTCTTAGGATTTTACAATAGAATTTTTGAAGTAGGAAAAAGGCGGTTTTTTTCTCACAAAGGTGGGAGACCAAATGTTACCATATGCTCAGTTCTATTACACTACTGGCAGTATAAATTTAAAAATCCCAGAAATGTGAGGAAAATTGGCAAGTAATGAAGATTAGATGCAAAAGGTAGACTTGGAATGACAGATGAACGTTATGGATGCCACCTCTGAGGGCTCTAGCACAAATAATATAAAGGTATTATATTGAGCTAAGGCTAATGGTATGGGAATTACAACCAGCTGCACCATAACAGTGTTATACTTCACTGAATTATCACAGAATGATAGAATGGTGTCAGAAATTTGAATATTATCTGAAATGGTTAATTGTTTTACCCCTGACAGCAGAACTAGGATACTGCTCCTCTTCATCTGTATAGGCAGGGTTCCAATGATCTTGTGTGGAGATTCCCAGAAGTGTTTCATGTTGCAAGTCCACAACTGTTACGACAATGGAGGATTCAATGCTGATCATTGTCTACATCTACCGCCATTACTCTACTGTTTGTATGTGCCATAAAAGTGATGGAAAATGGAAATTCAAGCATAGCTTAACTGTAGTCTCTCTACTCTTCTTAATCAAATCCCTTTACATCAAACCAGTTGCTCTTTTCTTTGCATTGGGCAGATGCAAAGATTCCCAAGAAGAATGGGGAAAACAAGCAAAAGAAGAATAATGTATAGCAGAGGCAGTGCAAAACCATTACAGCAGTTATAGACATTTAAACTCAAGTTTGAAGAATATTGGACTTGAATATGGTAGATGTATGAATACATGTAAAGCATGCTTGCTAAGTACTCAAGAAGTACTCAGATTTATGTTAGAATATCCACCACTGAGCTCAAAAGCAAAGGTCAGCAAAAAAATGAAAGCACCTTGACAACCACCAGGAAGTCAATATTAGTCAAGAAAGTTGTAATACAATTGAACAGATAAAATAAAACTTCCACAAGAGTTTCTTATCAGTCTCTGATCAGAGACTGTACACATTTTCATTCATGGAGCCTGCAGACACCACTAGGCCATAGAAGGTAGCTGGAATGCAACACACCATGTGGAATAAGTCACCAATACAGAGTCTTGAAGATAAATAAATTAACACCAGAAATATCCAAGACTTAGGCAAAAGAATAAAAAATGTCAAAGCAAGATGACTTGCTCATTTTGTATTTTCTTCTAAAAACAAAGACCACTGCTGAAAAAAATTAAATACTCAATACCTTCAGAAAAAAATGCTTAAAACAGTGATTTATAAACACTACTGAGTAAATAAGTGCACAGACAAAAGACACATTAAGATGTGCTTAAATTCAAATAAATTACCAAAAAAAGAGAACAGATGGAACACCTCTCCTATGAAGAAAGGCTGAGAGAATTGGGGTGGTTCAGTCTGGATAAGAGAAGGCTCCAGGGAGACCTTATTGTGGCCTTTCAGTACTTAAAGGGGGCTTATAAGAAAGATGGGGACAGACTTTTTAGCAGAGCCTGTTGCAACAGGACAAGGGCTGATGGTTTTAAACTCAAAGAGGGTAGATTCAGACTAGACATAAGGAAGAAATTTTTTGCAGTGAAGGTGGTGAAACACTGGCACAGGTTGTTCAGAGAGGTGGTAGAGCTCATCCCTGGAAACTTTCTAAGTCAGGTTGGATGGGGCTGTGAGCAACCTGATTTAGCTGAAGATGTCCCTGGTTATTTCAGGGGGGTTGGAGTAGATGACCTTTAAAGGTCCCTTCCAACCCCAACTATTCTTGATTCTATTCTATGATTGTTTGCACAAATAAGATCATTAGTGTATACTCATTAATGGCAACACCTATACTGAAGAAACCCAAACCAAATCAAATCAAACAAAACAGGGCTGGGGCCATTCCCTGGTCACAAGGGCAACTTGTAGACTGTGTGCTTCAGTGACACAGAGCTTTTTGCTTTGATCCTCATATGTGGTGGTTTTCTGGTTTAGAGACAAAATTATTTTAGGTACGGACAGCTTTTTTACTTAAAAAAGAGTTATCAGATGATCACTGTGGGACTATTCACATGAGGAAAATAAGTCTATGTATTAAAATATCTGAGTTGTGGTATTAGATCATGCCTAAACATCTGAGGTCACAAAACAAATGAGACGATGTTAGAAGAGTGCACGTGAAGAGTGTGGAAGGTAGCACACATGGACTGTTAAGCTGACACTTCACAATGAAAAGGGCACTTGGAGTTTGGCCTTCCCAAATTGTGCCTGAACATCTTCCACAGACAGGAAGTCTACAACTGTATATATGTAGATTACAAATCACATGAACTGGAATTATTTTAAGACTGTTTTCCAAAACTAGAAAAAAATAAGAAAAAACAATTTATTTTTTTTCTTGGAAAACCATCAGTGAATATATGCATTCAAATAGGCATGAAACTGAGAAGCTACTTTTATGTTGTGATAGAAGACATATCATTCTATCGATAATGCACCTCATGATTTTTCCAATTGCAAAGAGACCTTTCTGAAGGAACAGTTGATAAGAAGAGCATCCAATTTACACACAATATATGTGTGGCAAAGCTGGAGGA
>KL282032.1:0-21151 GCA_000699545.1 Podiceps cristatus
CACTCGGCATGCGTGGGGCTTGCAGCTTCCCCAGGCCCCTTGAATCATCTCTTCTGTTTAAGACACGGGGTTTTTTATGCGTTCTAAGAAAAGTATGCATAGTGACAGACTGGCAACTTGCAGAGCACTCTCTCAGTGATGTAAGCTTTTTAGACTGATAGTATAATTTTGCATAGCTTATGGGCAAAAATTGGAAGTGTTGTCCTGAGTAAAATATGTCACTGGTCTGGTTCCTTCCTCCAGTATTCAATGCTGCTGAAAGCTACTTTAGATAAGGTTTGAAAATGAATGTACTAAAAATGTTAGCACATCAATAGTTTTCTCATTAATTCTCAAGAACATTACAATTTCAATACAGCATTTGGTGGCTGAGGGAAACAATATTATCTTTTGAATCAGGGTTGTCTGACCAGTAGGTCTTCCCTGGAGTTTTGCAGGACACATGCATAAGTGTTTTAATCTGTATGTGCAGAGGGTTCTATGCTAATATGGTAGTGGAGTTTACACAATATGAGGCTAATAGTTTAATGCAATCAAAATGACTGTGAATTGCCAAAGGAGGAAGGAGGGGAAAAAAAAAAAAAAGTGGCATTCAAGCAGAAGCTTGCAGGCCTATGAAGATGAGCGTTGCTCATCAGGTCAGGAAGCTGAGCCTGTGTTGACTTGTCACATGACATTGGCATGCCAAACTGAATTCATAGAGTTATGTGTTGCAGTTGTCAACACTGTCATAATGAATTTTGCGACATCTTAGAATATGTAGTGAAATTTTTAGTCCCTGTGAGGCATGGAGATGATAACATGCTTGTTAAAGGGGGTGATAGGAACTGGTAAGCCTACTGGGGACATGATGAAACTAACTAAAAGAGAATGCCAAGGAAAAAAGCACCAATCCCTGCCAGACTAGGCAAATGGTAAACACTTTCCAGGAGTTACACTTACTTAGTTCCATTCATTCAAAGAGCATAGAATGAAATTCCTTTTGTGACCTTGCTTCTCTTCCTTTGTTTGTTCCCCTCTCACTTAATTTGCACACGCAGTCATTCATTTTGTTATACCCAATAGCTCCTTGTAAGTAAAGGAGTTAATTTCATGTTGTTATGGAATCAGGAACTCAGGTACTGGCAGCCCACATTGCAGGGCAGCATCCTAACTGTCTGGATTCATACTTTTTCATCAAGTGAATATTTATGTAAAATAGAACAGGTCCAGCTAAGATATCTACACATTTTCTCTGGGTTATCCACAGTCTTGTTGGTTAATACATTTACTAAATACAGGGGATCTGTATTTTTTAACCAGCTCTAGATACGACAAAATCATCAGACATCTCCCAGTGCAGATCTATAAATGTGGGGTTATTGAGTAGAAGCTGAGAGAGGAAAAATGAGTTTTTTTGAAATGTAGGGTGCCAGTGCTGGAGAAATAGGATTCCTGGACAGTGATTACAACTGAATTTTATTCCACAGGGGTTATTACATCCGTGCCCGTGCTGTAGATCACTGTGTTCAAGAAAAACACCCTAGGACACAGGTGCATTTTGTTTGGGTATACTGGCAGTTTCCACTCTGTGTGTGAAAAGTCCTTTTGGCATCTTGACACAGCAATAGCTCATTAGTGATCTGTTCTGATACTTTCCCAGAAGAGTGCAGAGAATCTGACTGGCACTACCATGGCTGTCCATTTGTCATTTTGACAGAAGTATCTGGGAGGGAGGAATACCTACACAGAATTCTCTGTCTCTTGCAGGAGATTTGATTTTGTCACTGTAGATGACATTATTGAATATTTTTCACACTTAGATGCTCAGGATGCTGTTAGAGTTGAGTATAACTTTTTTCTGATACTTTCTCTGCAGATCCTGTCTTTAGGTGCTGGCTTTGACTCCTTATACTTCCGCTTGAAGGACATGGGTCTTCTGCATCACACTGTGATATATGAGGTGGATTTCCCAAATGTGGCATGCCAAAAAGCTAATCTGATCAAAAGAATGAAAGAGTTGTCAGCACTGGTGGGAGATACTGGAGGGGAAGGATTAGGTATGATATTTATGGAAGGTTTTCTAAATGTTTAGAAGAAGCAAACATAGCTTCAGCCTTTAAAAAGATACGATAGTAGCAGAACTACAGAGTTGTAGCTGAAAAGTATGTTCATTTTCTGAAAATTTTTGGAACAAATAATTTATAAGCACTGGATGATGACAAGAAGATACAGAGCTGTCAGAGTGGATTTTTCAGGAGCAGATTATATCAATCTAAGTTCAGCTTCTTCCTGTTTCAGTTTCTGAAGTACTGTGTCCATCTTTGGGCTCACTAGTACAAAGAATGGCAAACTGCAACATGTCCAGTGAGAGGTCACGAGAATGATAAGCCATGAAGCACATGACATAGGAAGGGATGCTGAGAGAACTGGGTTTGTTCAGCCTTAAGAAGAGGAGGCTGGGAGAGAGGGAGGTGAGTCTCACTGCAGTCTTCAGCTACCTAATGAGAGAAGGAGCCAGACTTTTCTTGGAGTGACAGAGCAAACAGTCAAGGGTCAATTGTTGCAAGTGGCAACAAAGGAAATTCCAGTTGCATATAATGATTTTTTTTTTCCCCTGCCATGCGAGTAGTTAAGAATGGGAACAGATTATCCAGAAAGGTGGTGGAATCTACAGCCTTGGAGATAGTTAGAACTTGACTGGACAAAGCCTTGAGCAGCCTGATCAAGCTCACAGGTAAATGCTGTGAGCAAGGAGCTGGACTAGATGACATTCAAAGCCCACTTCCAACCTAAATTATACTGTGATTTATGGGCTTTACAAGTAGGAGAGAAGGTGTGACTCCTAGATGTCTTGACTGTAATAAAACATTAGTTGTTATGTTACCTGACTTTTTTTCTTTTTCCTTTCCAAGGCAAGGAAAAAATGAGCCTTATGAAAGAACTGTAGAATATAAGCAGAGCTAAAAGGATTATTTTGCCAACTAAGTACTAAGGGGCAGTTTGGTGGCAAAAAGGAGGAATGTAAAGTACCATGGAAAGGAGGAATGTAAGGAGGAATGTAAAGTTCACTGGAGGATACTCCTGCATCTGTTTTCCTTCAAGGTTTCCATTAATGTTCTAGATGATATGTTATAGAAGGTGAAAATGTAATAAACCAGCAGGAAATTGGGAGAGTTGCAATATGGTGGATGAGAGTAGGATTTTGACAAAGTACATGAATGGTCTGGAAAATGTGGAATGGAGTATAACAGGGACATATGTAAGCCAATATGTTTAGACTGTAATAATTTAAATACAAATGGAAGACAGCTACAGAGCTAGGTGCAGAGCACAAGTCCCTGGCTCCAGTGAACAGTTGAAGAAGTCTTAGTGAGTAGCTCTTCCATGAGCTTGTTCAGTTTCCTCTTGAATCTATTTACAGAATCACATAATCACAGATTAGTAGGGGTTGAAAGGGACCTCTAGAGATCATCTAGTCCACCCCCACCTTGCTCATCATCTAGAGCAGGTTGCACAGGCCCATGTCCAGGCGGGTTTTGAATATCTCTAGAGAAGGAGACTCCAGATCCTCTCTGGGGAGCCTGTTCCACTTGCTGTCACCCGCAAAATAATGCAGTTTTTCCTCATACTCAGACAGAACTTTCTGTGTTCCAGCTTTTGCCCGTTGCCCCTTGTTATGAACAAACAATAACAATAACAGGGTGTACTTAACACTGTTTCACAGCAGGGGGTCGCTTACCACCCCAGAGCCCTACCCCTGGCCCTACCACTCTGAGCAGCGATTTACACCCCCCAGCACACACACCCCCCCAGCCCTCCTTGTCTATATGGGAGCATGGTGGTCACATGGTACAGAATAGCATCAATCTCTTCCCTAGGCAAAACAGCCCCAGCTCCCTCAGCCTCCCCATAGGAGAGATGCTTCAGTTCCCTTATCATCTTTGTACCCTCCACTGGACTCTCTGCAGTAGTTCCTCATCCTTCTTGAACTGGGAGCCCAGAACTGGACTCCAGACTCCAGATGGGGGCCTTACTAGGGCAGAGCAGACAGGGAGGAGAACCTACTTCGACCTGCTGGCCCACCCTGCCATAGGCCTTCCCAGCCGCAAGGGCACATTGTTGGCTCATGGTTAATTTGTCATCCACCAGGACTCCCAGGTCCTTCTCCGCAGAGCTGCTTTCCAGGAGGTCAGCCCCTAACCTGTACTGCTGCATGGGGTTATTCCTCCCCAGGTGCAGGACCCTGCACTTGCCCATGTTGAAGCACATAAGGTTGCTCTCTACCCAACACTCCAGCCTGTCCAGGTCTCGCTGAATGGCAGCACAGCCTTCTGGGGTATCAGCCACTCCTCCCAGTTTCGTATCATCAGCAGACTTGCTGAGGGTACACTCTGTCCCTTCATCCAGGTCACTGGTGAATAAACTGAACGAGACTGGGCTCAGCACCGACCCCTGGGAACACAGCTAGCTACAGGCCTCCAACTAGACTCTTCACCACTGATCACAACCCTCTGGCCATTCAGCCAGTTCTTAACTCACCTCACTGTCTACTCGTCTAACCCACACTTCCTGAGCTTATCTGTGAGGTTGTTATATCAGAAGCCTCGCTGAAGTCAAGGTAGACGACATCCACCACTCTCCCCTCATCCACCCAGCCAGTCATGTCATTATAGAAGGCCATCAGATTGATCAAGCCTGATTTCCCCTTGGTACTCCTCCTGACCGCCTTTTCCTCCATGTGCTTAGAGATGACATCCAGGAGGAGCTGTTCCATCACCTTCCCGGGGGTGGAGGTGGGGCTGACTGGCCTATAGTTTCCTGGGTCCTCCTCCTTGTCCTTCTTGAAGACTGGAGTGACACTGGCTTTCCTCCAGTCCTCAGGCACTTCTCCGGTTCTCCATGACCTTTCAAAGATGATGGAGAGTGGCTCAGCAGTAGCATCTGCCAGCTCTCTCAGCACTCGTGGGAGCATCCCATCAGAGCCCATGGGTTTGTGGCTATCCAGTTTGCTTAACTGGTCTCTAACCCAATCCTCGTTGACCAAAGGAAGACCATCCTTTCTCCAGACTTCCTCTCTTATCTCCAGTGTGTGGGATTCCTGAGGGCCAGCCTTAGTAGTAAAGACTGAAGCAAAGAATGCGTTCAGTCACTCAGCCTTCTCTGTATTCTTTGTCTCCAGGGCACCCATCTCGTTCAGCAGAGGGCCCACATTTTCCCTAGTCTTCCATTTGCTAGCATGTATTTGAAAAAGTTCTTCTTACTGTCCGTGATGTCCATTGCCAGATTAAATTCCAGGTGGACCTTAGCCTTCCTTGTTGCATCCCTGCATACCCTGGCAGTGTTCCCATGTTCCTCCCAAGTTGCCTGTCCCTTTTTCCACATTCCATAGACTTCCTTCTTTGATTTGAGTTTTGCCAGTAGTTCCTTGCTCATCCATGCAAGGTCTCCTGCCTCCCTTACCTGGTTTCTTACTCATGGGGATGCAGCACTTCTGAGCTTGGAGGAAGTGATGCTTGAATATTGCCGAGCTTTCTTGGACCCCTCTACCTTCTAGAGTCCTAACCCACGGGATTCCTCCAAGCAGAACCTTGAGGCCAAAGTTAGGTCTCCTGAAGTCCAGGGTTGTAATCCTACTTAGTGTCCTGTTTCCTCCACGCAGGATCCTTAACTCCCCCATCTCGTGGTCACTGCAGCCAAGGCTGCCCCCAGCCTTCACATCCCCAACCAGACCTTCTTTGTTTGTTAGTATGAGGTACCATATGAGGTATGAGGTAAAATATCTTACTCTGCTGCAGAACTTATTGCTGTACAGTGTATTAAAGCAGCTGACATGCATTTTACACACTTTCAGAGTCATAAGCAGTTCATTTTGAAGGAAAGAAGTTATTCATTTGCCACATCACAGTGCGTATTCCAGTCACTGTGGCAGCTTATCAGTTTCAGGTGCTTTCCCATCTGCAGTGGTAGAGTACACTACCAGCTAAAACCCAGGCACAGCACAAAACTCAAGTGTATTGGTACAGGGCTATTACCTCAGTAATAATATCCAACATGGAGCCAGAATACAGGTAACCTGAATATAGGTTTCAGCAACGTCAGTGAGGTCAGTTTTATACTCTCAAATGAACAGCTCCACAGCAAAGGGAGCTGGGGCAGGAGGGAGGGGGGGATGTTGAACTCAGGGGGGAGGCAGGTGGGTCAAATTTCCCAAAGTGCTTTCTCGAAGTGCTTTCTCGCGGGCTGCTGTCATGCCACCTGTGGCTCTGAGTGCTCTGCAGCTGGAGCAGGAAAGGGGGATCCTGTTTCATGGTGCTTCTTCTGGCAGCTGCTGCAGGGTTGGGGAGCAAATACTCTGCACAGGGAGCATGGTGCTCATTGTAGATGTACTTCTAGCTTCTCCCCTCAGGCATCCCCTTAGACTGCAGGCAGCAGGGCAGGAGAGCCAGTGAGGGTGTGCTGCAGATGCTGCCTCCCGTCCCTGAAGGCTGTGGATCACTGGGAAGGAGAACTGGCAAGGGGCTACCATCTTAGGTGCTGCCTCCCCATCCTGGCATGCAGAGCATATGGTCTGGGAGGAGGGAGGTCTCACCTCTACCTGATTTATTTTTTCTTCCCTGGCCCAGTCGTTCTCTATACTCTCTCTTGTTGTTCCTCCGTCTCTGATGATCGGGTGAGTGGTTCAGGTTAGGGGCCCTGCCCGAAGGAAAGAGCTGTTCGCAGCCCCCAGCTGGGCCCTTTCCTTGGCGTGTGTGCAACGTTCCTGTGCTGCTCGCTCACGGGAGCCGAGGCCCCAGCGCTGCTGCTGGGAGGAGCTGTGGCTGATGAGGCCTGAACTCCACTTCACCCGGGCCTGGCCCAGCTGCCTCCCTACTGGCTCCGTCCTCTAGCTTTGTTCTCTGTGCAGATCTCCCAGCTGGTGGATGAGCCATGGGCAGCAATGCTGGGGTCAGGGGGAAGGAGCTGTTTTCTGCTGACCTGAGCTCTGCAAGGAGCACCGGGGCCTCGCAAGCAGGGAGCAGTTTTAATCTTCCTGCTGTCTCTGTGACTCCTAATGCAATTCATGTGCCCCAGGCTCCAGTGGGCCCTGGCTGACACAGGGCAATGTCACCCTCAGTCATCATCCTCAGAACCCAGGGCTGCTGAGCGTAGAGCTCTGAGAGCAGGACGGAGCTAGGGTCACAGTGAAAAGGGGGCTGTTTTTCTTCCTATCTTGTCTTAACCATCTTTGCAGAAAAGAAGGAGCAGAGAGGCAGGGGCAACCTTTGAGAGAGCACAGGTTGTCCCTGGCTGGCTGATCAAGCTGGGTGTAGTGGGGATGCTCGGCTACTAGATCCTTGGCATCTGTGTGAGGCTTGGCTTTTCTGCACCCCCTCTCCATATGGCCTTTACTTTTTCTAAGGCAAGTCAGTTGACCTGGGTCATGGATGTTGTCCCAGGGGTGCAAGAAGGGAGGTATCACCTGAAACAAGGCACCTCTGGTGGTGCAGGGACCTGTGGCAGCACTGTAGGTAAAAAGCATGGTGCAGCTTTTGCAAGTCTGCAATGCTGTGCTCTCCCACTTCTGTGTCCCCTCATGGGAACCGAGCCAGCATAGGCTGATCCTGAGGTGCCCCACAGCTGCCTGCAGCACTGCCCGGGGTGTTGTCTGCAGACAATGGATTGCTGGGAGGCCCTATCATCTTGCATGGAGGGCTGCAGAGGAACTAGTGGCTTGTCTGGGACAAGAATCACAGGGTTGATTGCTTTACTATAGCCAGCTTTGAGGACTGTGCAGTGGTTGTGGGCCATGGAGCAGAGGGCAGCATTGGGTTGTGGAGGTGGTGATGGGCTGAGTCTGGATGGTGATCTCTGTGATGCTGTCCCTGCTCATGTAGTGCCTTCCCTCATCCAGGTGACAGCCACAGATGCAGACAGCGGCACGTTTGGCTCCCTTTCGTACTCCATTGGTTCTGGCATCGGCAGTGTTGTCCCCACGCAGTTCAGCATCGACAAGCACACAGGGCAGCTGTGCACTGTGCAGCCTCTGGATCGTGATGAGGGCACGTCTGCCTATGATTTCACCATCACTGCTGTTGATGGGGTGAGTGCTGGAGAGGCCGGGGGGATGTGATGCTGCTGATCCAGCACTGTGCAGGGGATACTGTTGTCCTCGTCCCTGCTCTTTGCACAATCTCTGATCTGGTCCTTTCACAGGGTGGTCTGAATTCCATGGTGTATGTGAAGGTTTTCCTGGAGGACATAAATGACAACCGGCCAGTGTTCTACCCACTGCAGTATGCTGCCAGTATCAGCACACAGAGCATGCCAGGTACAGCTGTGCTGCGTGTTACTGCCCACGACAAGGATGAGGGGCTGCACGGGAAAGTGACCTACCGCATTGTCCTGGGAAACTCACCCCCTCTCTTCTCCCTCAACAAGGACACAGGTGAGAGAGAGCTTAGGGGGCAGCCAGAGTAGGCAGCAACCAGAGCAGTGGGATGCGGGCAGGTGTAAAAAGCAACCTGAGGGTTACTGCTTGGCCATCTCAGTAGTGTAATCTGCCACCAGAATAGATTTGTTCCTCTCCCTGCCACATCTTCCCTGCCTTGGCTTCTTGAGCCTGTGGCAGCCCTCAGTCTCTGACCTCTTGTTTCTGCTCACTGCTCTGTTCCTCATTTGTCCCGTCTTCTTAGGGACATGGTTTAGTAGTGATTAGGCATGGTTGGACTCAATGATCTTAAAGGTCCTTTCCAACCAAGGGATTCTATGATTCTATGATTCCTTCCTTTCTCTTATTCCCTATCCCTGACCTGCTGCACCTTTCCTCTTGCATGCTGCTTGCTTTGCCCTATCAGGCTGTATCCTGCTGAGTTTCTTGACCCTGACCTGTTCCCTTCTCTCCCCTGCTCAATTTACTCTCCTTCCCTATAACTCTCTGTCACACTCAGTCCCACCGTTCTCATTGACTGCATCTGCTCTGCCTTGCTTTTGCCACCAAAGCCAGAGCCGTTTCTGCTGGGGAGGTGAGTGCATGGGTATGTGGTGCCAGGGGCTCTCAGCAGGACAGAAAGGTGTCCTGTGCTCAGCACAGGCATCAAGGTCTCTCCATACTGGTCCCCAAGTTCCCAGAATGTGACTGGGATGAGACAGGCCTACCAGCCATCCTAATGCAGGGCCACCTCCTTTGTAGGGCCTGTCAAGAGGATGGTCCTTCAGTTCTGCATTTTCTCCATGAGCCTCCCCACAGTCCAGATCCCACCAGCTGTGTCATGACCCTCACCCTGCACCCCACATTGGAAGCCCTGTTCCCTCCTTTCCCTCTCCCAGGACCTGCCCTCTGTTTTGTTTCCCCCAGCCCTTACCACTGCTTACCTCAGGGCTAGGCTTAAGGTTGAGAAAGGAGGGTTTGGGGGGGCTTTCCCAGGAGGGTTCCTCTTCTTTACTCCAGTTCTTCCATGGCAAGTTTCCCCTCCCCATGATGCACATTGTTTGCTGTCCCCTTAGGTCTTTCTTTTCAAGCTTGCGGTTTGGCCTGTTCACTTGGTGCCAGATGACAGGCAGGGGTGCAGGCATAGTGCCCTCTGAACTGATTTCTTCTCTAGGTGTCATCTCCCTCTCATGGTCCCTGAGTGGTAAAGCCAACACCCTGGTGCAGCTGGTGATCTCTGCACAAGATGGTGGGGGCCTACAGGCACAGCCAAATGCCCAGGTGAACATCAGCATCGTGGAGGGCACAGTCTCACCCCCTGTCTTTGAGCAAGTTCAGTACTTCTTCACAGTGCCTGAGGACGTGCTGCAGGGTGCCAATGTGGGGGCTGTCCGGGCCCAGAACCCTCCAGGTACAGGCTTGTCCCTTTTGTATACAGTCACTTTCCCTGTCCCTGCATCACCTTGAAGGTCCAGTACCACACTTCCTCACAGAGCAACCCTGTTCTGGGAGCTCCACGCATGCGCAGAGGCACACATGTCAAATGTGCACCTGTGTGATTGTCACTCAGCTCAGTACATACTGTCACACATGTGCTTACACACGTGTGTACACAAACACTGTGCACATGCATCTGTGCATACATGAACATGTACCCAGTGCTGCTGTGCACCTCCAACCAGAGTCTGCTGCAGACAGCACTGCCCAACCCTGCTGCTGTCTGTAGGGCCTGGGAAGGTGAGCCGGGTACACAAATTATTCTTCCCATCTTCATTTTCTTGTCCACAGGTCATGCTGATGACATCTTTTATTCCATCTCCTCGGGGGATCCTCATGGCTACTTTTCCATCGACTCTGCCTCTGGGCAGCTCCACACCAGCCTGCCTCTTGATCATGAGTCTCAGGCAGTCCTCATTCTGGATGTCCAGGCCCGAAGTGGTTCACCCCCTGCCTATAGCAACACACGCGTGAAAATTTCTGTGTCAGATGTGAATGATAATGTGCCAGTGTTCCCAGCCCCCTCCGACTCCATTCTGCTGCCAGAGGCCACAGAACCTGGGACTACAGTATACACTTTGCAGGCCGAGGACCATGACAGTGGTGCCAACGGTCAGGTGAATTTTGAGCTGGTGTCAGGAGGTGATGGCACCTTCAGTGTGGAGCGCTCATCAGGGGCAGTGCGACTGATTGGGGCCCTGCAATATGAAGCCAGCACAGCCTACAGGCTGGCCATTGTAGCTCGAGACAGTGGAGTTCCCCAGCTCAGTTCCACGTTCACGCTGCTGGTGCACGTGCAAGCCGAGCATGACAATGGGCCCATCTTTGACACACTCACCTACCGCGTGGAGGTGCGGGAAGGTGTGCCTGTCTCCACCCGCTTCCTGCAGGTGCGGGCCCTGGCACACGATGCAGAATCCATGACCCTTACCTACCACTTGCGTGCAGATGGGGATGCTGCCAGCTTTGGCATCATGCCTGAGAGTGGTTGGCTGTATGTCAAAAGCGCGCTGGACCGGGAGACACGGGACCTGTATGTGCTCACAGTGCTGGCCTCAGAAGGAGGTGGTGGTGCAGGGGGAGAAGCCCGAAAAACAGGCACCAGCACTGTACGGATCAGCATCACTGATGAGAACGACAACAGCCCTCGGCTGAGTGAGGAGCGTTACTTCTTCACTGTTCCTGAGAATCAGGCTCCTGGTAGCAGTGTGGGGAGGGTGATGGCAAGTGACCGGGATGCTGGGCAGAACAGCCGGCTCACCTACCGCCTGCTCCAGCACGATCCCAACTTTCTTATCCACACACAGACAGGTGAGAGACTTCCTGGCTTCCTAGGCTGGGGCTGGCTGGGGAGAAAGCCCAGGGCAGGTAAAAAGTGATGTGGGCCAGGCCAGTGCCACAACAGAATATTAATTTTCCTACCCATGCAGTGCTGGGCTCCCTAGTAACATATTTGGCACATGCTCTTCTCTAAAGAAGTTTTTGGGCTGAGCTGTGTCCCCACTTCTCCCTCACAGGGGAGCTCAGCACCAAGCATAGCCTGGACCGGGAGCAGCAGTCCAGCTACCAGCTCTTGGTGATCGTGCAGGATGGGGGAGCACCACCTCGCAGTGCCACAGGAACCGTCTATGTCACTGTGCTGGATGAGAATGACAACGCTCCTGTTTTTCTTCACGTGGCCGGTGGTCAGGAGCTACCCGTGCAGGTAGGAGCTGCAGTCTGGAGCCCTGGTGAGGCAGTGGTGCGGTAGCCTCTGAGTTTGGGGGCAGGTTGTTCTGCAGGGGAAAAGGGAGTGGGCAGGGGCACCCAGGAGAGTTTCAGGGTGGGAGATAAGCAGGTATAAGTTGCATCCATGTAGCAGCCAGGGCAGTCTGGTAAATCTGATCAAGATGTGGTAACATGGGCATGTCCTGGGGAAATACAGATATCTGTGTGCACAAATCAGGCGAGGACTGCAGAGGGCTCTGAGACCAATAGGACTGACCAGCAGGCAGAAGCTCTTTGCTCACACATGCCTGCAAGGAGGGAAGGCGAAAGGGAGCCCTAAACCTGACCCAGTGGAACCAGGGGTAAAACACTTGTGAGGAGGGTGGAACAGGGTGCTGTTAACTTCTAGGTCTCAGGACTTTTGGTATAGCCACTCAGCTTCTGGGAGGTCAAGAAAGCACTGCCCAGCTGGACTTTGCACTCACAAGGGTTTTCTGATAATCTGCTATGGGTCCCAGCCTAGCTTTCCCTCACAGCACTGTGTGGTGGCAGCAGTCACCCAGGCACTGTGTGTGCTGCAAACCAAATGTATGCCTGTGCAGCTCAACAGAAGTGAGTGAGGACCAACTCTCCACTCCCACTCCCAGCTGCCTGCATCTGCTCTGCTGTGGCACATGCGGCACACATGGCAAGGGCTTGCTGGAGCCAGCCGAGTGGCACTGGCAGCTATGGAGCAGGATGGGCAATCCAGGCCCTGTCCTCATCTCCTGTGCACAGAGTGGGGAGAACCTGCAACTGAAAGGATGCGCTTGCTCTGCGTGTTGCTGCAGTTCAGGCAGTGTGCTCAAAGCCACTTGCACTGTGCTGGGTTTAAAACATCAAGGTGATGGCAACCTTTTCTCTGTCACATATCCTGCCTGAGGCAGGTCAGAGCAGGCAGGACTGTATTGGCAGGTCATCATCATGGCTGATGGCCATCTGCCAGCACAGGACCCTGGGTACACTCCACAACTGCAGTCAGGCCTTCCCTGTTCACTACTTTTTCCCTTCCTGTTCCAGGTCGCAGTCATCCCTTGCCCAGCCTCCTTCTTTCATGTCCAGCTGGCACTCTCTGCTTGCAAAACTGTCTGGCAAAGCTTGGCCTGGATGAAGGCATCTCTCAGGGCCTGGTGGAGGCAGAGGAGGGCAAAGTTAGTCTTGTCCTCTCTCTGAGCAAGGCTCTGGCCTTTGAGTCACTCCCACAGGCCAGGGACCAGCCAGCTGTGGCATTGCTGAGACTGCAGCTGAACAGGCTCTGCAAAAATGGCATTGCTCACACTCTGTCTGTAGTCTGCTGAGTGTTGTGCCTCCTGTGTGGGGACACCCGCAACACACACACACAGCGGGCTCTGCAGTTGATTCCAGTGTTTGGGGGCATGAAATGCTGGGAGAGTACTGCTGTAGCTCGGGAGGTCTCTTCTCATACAAAGGTACCACAATAGCATACACATCCTTCAGGAGACAGCAAGGCTGGAACAGACTGGGAGTCCTGAAGGCAGCTATATGCTATGACAGTTTTGAGCTAAACAAATATTTGGGCACCTTGTTTTTAAGCTTTCCTGCTAGAAACACTGGTAGAGAAGGGTGAAGCATAGGAAGAGGCCACTGCTAATCATGACTGAGGTGTAGAAGAAAGACTTGGAGGGAAAAGTAAAAACTGAATGATAAATGCAAAGTTCAGCGATATATTGCAGACTTGCTCAGGGAAATATTCGCATTTATGTTCATTAGGCAAAGGAGAGGGAGATTTCTGTATCACCACCTTGCTTTAAGCATCAGCTAGAGAGGTATCTCCCACTGTAGGTAGGGTTGTGAGATGAGCTTGTCAAGCACATTGGCAGGACCAGGTGGTTGTTCACACAGGAGCTGCAATAGTAATGGATCCTCCCAGGGAATGACCGCTAGGAAAGGGGAGAGGGAGCAAAGGGAAGGAAGAAGTGGTTTGTTTTCACAGAGGGGGAATATCACTGGTCGGTGCCTAGGACTGGTGCTGGTATGATTGCTATTTAGCATTTTCATATATCCTTCAGAAGAGGTGATTTTTTTTTGTTGATGTTACTAGTCTATTCATAGTAATAAAGGTGAGGGGTGCCTGTGAAGAACTGTAGAAGGATCTTGCTTTACTGTTCAGTTAGGAAAGGAGATGAAATTCACTGTTGCTAACTGGAAAGTCATACACATGGCAGAAAGCAATATGAATTTCATTTACATGGTGGTGGGCTCTGAATTGGCTACTTAAATTTAAGAAGATTGGGGTATCGCCATGAATGCTATGTCAGCTCAGGGCTCAGCCACAGTCAAAAAGGCAAATCAAGTGCTGAGTTTCATTAGAAAAGTAACAGAGAATGAAAGAAAACATCATTACCCTACATCTCAAATTCTGCACATGCTCTCTGCCTTGCCTCCATTCCACTAAATAAGCAGTAGTGCTAGAAAAGGTTCAGAAAAGGATGCTAATATGATCTCCTGTAGATAATAGTTTCCATGCAGAAAGAAAATAGTTGAACATTCTTTGGCATGGAAGAAACTGCAGGAGTGTAACAGAGGTGTGCACACAGTGAATGGCACAGAGAAACTAACGGGGAAATTAGAAGTTAGGTTTTTTCACAATACAAGACCTAGGCAGATTCATAAGAAATGACCAGGCAGCAGGTTTAAAATAAAGAAAGGCAATACTTTTTCATACAGAACATAATTAAATTGTGAAATCATTGCCAAAAGTTACATGGGTTCAAAATTAGATGAATTCATGGAAAGAAAAAGATCCATCAAAGGCTGTGGCTCAGGAAGTGACTTAGCCACAGACTGCTGGAAGCTGGTAAGGTTTCACAGGAGGATTATTCAATATGTACCCTGTTTCTTGGATCTTCTCTATATATCCACTGTCAGAGCTGTGCCAGTGGTTGAGATAGCTCCCCGATCTTTGGACCAAGCTGGTATTTGCAACAGCCTTCTTGGAGGGTGGACATCAGACCTGGACAAGCCTGCCTGGTAGCAGTTTTACTAAGGCTGTTTTTTGCAGAGGCAAGACCACTTCTATTGCTGTTTATTCCTCTGTTTATGCATCTGAAATGGCATTTGTACATGGAGCCTGTGTAGATGCTGCTCATTTAACTCCTCTGCTGAGTCACTGCTTTCCTGGGATGGAGTTTGATTCCTTATGGAAGAGGAGCGTGACCATGCACACAAAGCAGGAGCCCCTTATATCCTGGTTGAGGGACAGCATGGGGGGCAGGCCCTGCCTGAGCCTGTTACAGGGGAGGGGTTGTAAGGGGCCTCCTAAGCATAGCTCCACTCAGAGGTGTCCACGCAGACAGTGATTTTCATAAACAGCCAAGCTATATTTAGAAGGTCTTCAGCCTCCATCACTGCTGTGAAATGCTGTTTCAGATTCCTTGATCTAGTAGTTAGAAACCATCTCTTAATTTCCAGCCTAAACTAATTTCTGTCTACTTTATACTCATTTGTTCTTGTGCCAATATTGTGTTTTTGCTTAAATAGCTCTTCTCTCTCCTTGGAATTTCCCTCCCCTCTCCGCAGTGTTTACAGAGTGAAGTCACATCAGTGTTTGGCCTGGCTAAACAAGTCCAGCTCCTCTGATCTCCCCTCCCAAGCACCACCAGCGTGGTGCCAGCATCTTGTGCAACAACATTAACACTTGCCTCTTCTCAGGATCTTGCAGCCCCTTTCCTTGGATTCTTTCAAATTCAAATTCCACGTCTTTTTCATAAATGCATCAAAGTGATACCACACAGAGATTACCTAGCTCAGCTGGATCTGTGAGGATGATTTGTGCTGTGGGATATGCTGATAGGATGTGAATTTGAGGTCTGTAACCTCAGGATGTGAATTTGATGTTTTCTGGTGTAGAAGGAACTGCAGAGTCTGTGCCAAGTGGGGAACCTGCTCTACCAGTGAGGTGTGGGTAGGTGCAAGGAGTCTGTGCTGGAGGAGAGACAGGTCTGCCAGCAGGCATGGGTTATTTGCTGAGGGTACTCCCAAAAACTGACAATTCTATGATTCTATGATTCTATTTGCTGAGGGTACTCCCAAAAACTGACAAGTGGTGAGGGGCAGTAATGGGGATGCATACATTTTCATAACTATCCAGGAAAGGTGCTTCCATGCAATGCTGTTCCATGTTACTCTGTCAGGAAGATAGTAACTTACCTCAGAACGTGGGGTTAGCTGAGCACGTGTGTAATAAATGTCTTGATGGTACTGCGATGCACTGGCATAAAATGGTAGTCTTCAGTGCCAACAGACAGGCAGTCAGCAGTGCTAACTAGCAACAAAGGAGAGAAAGGAAAAGCTCTAAGAGTCCAGGTGTCCAAGTTCAGGAAAAACAGCCAGCTGCATTTACAGAGATTGCAAACCTCCCTGGGCTGGCTGGTGGGAAACTGAGAAAATCACCTTTCAATGCCAGAGTGACTGGCCTCTGAGCCTGTCAGTGCTCACACCTTTGAATTTGCAGCTGAAGGGGTCTGTTGGGGGCAGAGAGAACCAGGACTGTTGTGGAGCCCTGGATTTTCCTAGCTGTGGAGGCTTTGGATGTAGCATGGGTGAAAGACTGTCCTCCCATCACCCTGCAGCTCACTGCTGCAGCACGCCCCAACGCTGCTAAGCTGGTTGTTAAACAGGGGAGAATGGGAGGAGGGCTGGCAAGCCAGAAACTCCCTTCGCCAGTTTTGCTGTGGACTTCATGTTGTCCAGCCTCAGGCACAGCCTGTAGGTCCTGCTGGGTGGTCTGTGCCTTGGATGACTTGCACAGCTGGTGTAGGAAGATGCAGATCCTGTGCCGTGCTTTGGGGTTTTTAGGGGTAGACTGAAGGGATGCCCTGTGCGACTCAGCTGTTCCTTGGGCTGTGCTGCAGGTTCTGGAAGAGAAGCCATCAGGACTTCTAGTCGCCTCCCTGCAGGCCAAGGACCCCGACGAGGGTGAGAATGGGACCATCATCTACTCACTGATAGGTATGAGCTGCAGAACTGACTAATTGATGCTGCTTTCTGCCTTGCTGCCATCACTCTTGTGGGCAGATGGGTGTCCACTGCCCAAGCCCTGCCACACCACACTCCCTCCTCCATCCCAACTTGCCCCCTACCCTCCCTTCTCTCTACCTCTCCCTGCAGCATTTCACCTTCTTTCTGCAGGAGCCTGGGCAGAGCGTTTCACATTGCACATGGCTACTGGAGAGTTGCAGACTGCCACAGTTCTACGCCGGTCTGATCGTGCTGAATACATCTTCACGGTGACAGCCAGTGACCGCGGCACGGTGCCTCACAGTACATCAGCCATCATTCGCATTCAGGTATCCACCACCCCAGCCCTTCTTGTCCCTCTGCACCATCTACCCCTCACTCACCTCTTGGAAGACACCGTCCAGTTACTTGGCATCCCCCACCTTCTCACCCTCCACCACCTTCATCCCAGGGCACCCTCTGCCCTTGCTCAGCTATTGATCCAGCCGCAAATTCTGCGTGGAGAACTCAGGATGGGAAGGGGCGGGTCTATCAGGCACTGTGCATGTTCTCATTTGTAAAGTGGTCAACCACATTAATAATAAGCAGTTCTGTCTTTTCAGACTTGGACAGCCAACCCTGTCCTAGATAGGCTTTTGCAGAGAAGACCTTAAAGGTCCCCTGCACAGAGAGATTAAGTTTTCCCAGCATCTACTGAAAACAGTGTTCTTGACATGCAGGGTATTCTTCACGTCTGTGTAACTTTGGCACTCACTGTCTGGTGTATTGGCCCAGACAGACAAGACCTTTCTCTGTTGTTAGCTTGCTTTTACAACGGACTCTGTTTTCCCCCCATTCAAGGCACTTCCACAGTACACCATTTCACATCTTCCTGCCCCTGTTCTTGCAGTTCCCAAAGCCATTTGACTCCTTGTTTGATGTTCTGCTGCCTCTCTGCACCAGCAGTGCCCTCTAACATTGTCAAGTTCATAGCGTACTCAGCTTTCTTTTGCCCTTGCACCTATCAAAAGTAAATGTCAGCACCAAGAGCCATCGCTGCAAAGGCCTGCTAATCACTCTCCTTGAGCCAGTCAATCTTTTAGTCCTTTCTGTCATGCAGCCATACTCATACCATGCCTTTCCCCAGTTAAATAAGTGATCTCCCGTGTGCAACTGCATCAGAGCCCAGCTGAAACCCAGGCACGTTAGATACACTGCATTTCCTTTGTCCTTGAGGGGAGAAGCACTGTGTTAGCCCGGCACATCTGCCTTTAGCCATTTCACAATACGTTTTATACCATTTCCTCTTCATGCCATGTCTGTAACTGTTCTTGTCATTAAAGTCATTGTGAAGCCTTCAAAGTGTTCAGGCCAGGCTGGCAGGCTGGTTGTCCCTGAAGTGCTTGTTTGTATCCATATAACGTAGCTATTTGCTTGACAGTTGCTAGTTTTGATACCTCTCTGATCCAAGAGTTTTGCTGTATTTGCTTTTTCCCCAGCTCCTTGATATAAGTGCACTGAGTTCTTCAACATGTTCTCCCTTCAGATAACACTATTGCTCCTCATGCATCCTCTCTCCCATCCACAGGTGCACCTCATCCCCAAATTAACTTCAGTATCTTTAATAAAAGTAGTAATAGTAATAGTATTTATTTATCATTGAGTCATACTGGGTTGTCTTTCTTCTCTGTACCTCTCTTCTAGATGAGTGTTACCTCTTTTCTTGCCCACTCTTGCTTACATTTTGCAGAATTGTTTCTGCTGGTGTCTCTTGCCTTTGCAGTATCTAACACAATCACAGAATCACAGACTCACAGAATGGTTGAGATGGGAAGGCACCTCTGGAGGTCATCTTGTCCAACCACCCTGCTTAAGCTGGGCCACCTAGAGTCAGTTGCCCAGGACTACGTCCAGGTGGCTTTTGACTGTCTCCACACCTCTCTGGGCAACCTGTGCCAGTGCTCAGACACCCTCCCAGTGAAAAGTGTTTCCTGATGTTCAGAGGGGAACCTCCTGTGTTTCAGCTTGTGCCCATTGGCTCTGATCCCAGTACTGGGCACCACTGGGGAGAGCCTGGTTCTGTTCTCTTTGCACCCTCCCTTCAGGCATTGATGTACTTTGGTAAGATCCCCCCCGAGCCTTCTCTGCACAGTCAGCAGCTCTGTCTGTCCTTACCCTACCCCAGCTTCCGAGGTGAAGCTCATCTTTCACCCTGTCAAACCTGTGCTTATTCTCAGTATGTTTTCCAGGTTGTTTTCCTCTGTTAGGCCACAAGAGCTGAGAGCTCGCCTCCCAACACCTGCTCTATGCAGGCCCCATGTTCCCCTCTCCACTGCCTCCCCATAGGACCTCCGGACACACAGCACCCTAGTGTGTGCCCCTCACTGCTGCCTCTCCTCACAGGTGCTGCCATCCTCCCGGGTGCTGCCACGGCCTGATGCCACTGTGCTGACCCTGCACCCTCTTGAAGGGGTCAAGCCAGGCTCTGTGATCGGCTCAGTGGCACCCCCAGATGCCCCTGCGCGAGGACAGCTGACCTACACGGTGGTAGGAGGTGGTGGGGATGGCACCTTTGTGGTTGACAGTGTGACAGGGGAGATTTACGCTGCCCGGGAGTTGGACTATGAAGCTGGGGCACGGCATGTGCTTCAGGTGAGTGCTGAGGACACGCAGCATGGCTATCCCTCCAGCCGACTGGTGCTGGTACAGATCCATGTGCAGGACTGCAATGACCAGGCACCCACCTTCCCTGAAGACCCCATCACCATCGTGGTGCCCGAGAATGCCCAGGCTGGCTCATCCATCTTCACCTTCCAGGCACTGGACGGGGATGGTGTGGGTCCCAATAGCCAGGTGCGCTATGCCCTGCTGCACCAGGAGCCCCCCGGGGCTCCCTTCCAGCTTGACAGCCGCTCAGGGTTGCTGACCCTTCGCCAGGGCCTTGACCGGGAGGCTGCTGCCTCCTTCCTCTTGGTGGTAGAGGCCACAGCCCAGGCCCGCAACGTCAGCCAGCGCCGCTCGGCAGCTGTCACAGCCCGTGTGTTTGTGACTGATGAAAATGACAACGCGCCCATGTTCCTCTCGCCTGCTGCTGTCAGCGTCATGGAGGATCAGCCGACGGGGTTCGTGGCGCTGCATGTTGTGGCTCAGGACAACGATTTGGGAGAGAACAGGCGTGTGAGCTACTCATTGCGAGCAGGCAACAGTGACGGCCGCTTCCACCTTAACCCCAGCACTGGTGAGGGCCCAGGAGGATGCAGGGTGGGTGGCAGGGACACTGGGAATGCACGGACTGAGGAGGGTGCAAGGATACATGAGGATGTATCATGGTGCACAGGAGGGCATGGTCTGGGGAACCCGGAGGAGGGAGTCTCGTAGGGTACAGAGAGCACTGAGCACAGCACCTAGTTGGCATGATACTGCTGACTCTCTTGAGACCTGGCTGTCCCCAGCCCACCTCAGTGCCTGCAGCCTTGCAATAGCTCTGTCCAGGGAACAGTCAGCCCTGGTGCCATGCAATCCCAGCTTGCCCCTCTCCCTGTGTCTGCAGGCGCACTCTCCATTGTGCGGGCCCTGAACCGGGAGGAAGTGGTGCAGCACAACCTGACCGTGGTGGCCATGGATCACGGTTTCCCACGCCGCTCCGCCACACAGCTATTGTCCGTGCTGGTGCTGGATGTCAACGATGAAGCTCCCACTTTTGAGAAACCTGAGTATGAAGCGCACATCATGGAGAACTTGCCAGCTGGCAGCCCTGTGCTGCAAGTGCTGGCCGTGGACCGGGACCTGGGTGAGGATGCTGGGCGAGGGTGAGCTGCATCAGGGGCCCTTCTGGGGATGCAACACCCAGGACTGGGTGCACTCTGCTCCCCGCCGCCTGGTTTGGAGAGCCTGGCTGACCATGGAGGGAAGGATCATCACCTGGCATGGAGATGTGAGATGGGCTGAATCCTGGGAGAAGCTGAGAATGAGAACAGGGACTGTGATTCACTCTGCTCCCCAAGACAATGGCCTTTGTTCCTTGGGAGGTTCCTTGGCCCATCTTCCTTCCACAAGCTGGGCTGGGATCCCCTTCCACCACACATCTCTGCCCCAGCTTTACTTGGCAGGGATTAAGATCATCCTGTTCCACAGCCTGTGTGACCCCTAAGTGGGAAGCCTGGGAGGAGAGAGGTGCAGGGCTGTGAGCCAAATGAGAGGCTCCTGGGGTTCCTGCTGGGCTGCCTTCAAACCATGTTCCTCCCTGCAGGTGCCAATGGGCAGGTGTCCTATGGGGGTCTCTCTGGGGGTCCATTCTCCATCCACCCACAGACGGGGCTTGTTGTCACCACACATGCCCTGGACCGCGAGGAGAAGGAGCAACACGTGCTGATAGGTAGGGCTGTGCTGGTGCACGAGAGGGGTGCAGCAGGCATGAGGGTAGGGAGCACAGGGGAGGCAGATGGGTGCTCCCAGCTGCTGGGGTAGGGCAGTATGGAACGGAGGGCAGGCCATGGGAAGTGATAGGGGGTTGCGAGGCACGAAGGGCTGTAGGGTGGTTTGAGCCTGCAGGACTGCCCG
>KL282032.1:21182-33431 GCA_000699545.1 Podiceps cristatus
GCCCCTGTGGTTGGACATTTGCATAGGACAGCCTTGATAGCAGTTTCCAGTCAGCAGAGTAGCCTGCAGTGCTCTTGTTGTATTCCTGCAGTCTATGCACGGGATGGTGGCCTTCCCCCCAACCTCTCCAAGGCAACTGTGCGAATAACAGTTGGGGATGAGAATGACCACTCACCACACCTAGAGAGTGAGTCCTGCTCTGTGGAGGTCCCTGAGAACCAAAGCCGCGTGGCACTCTACACCCTGCGGGCCACCGATCCTGATGGAGGCGAGAATGGGCGCTTGGAATACCACGTGGCAGGTGAGGTGCACATGCACAGGAAGCCCTGTAGCTTCTTTCTCAGCAGTAGGTAAGGGCTGTTCACCCTGGGTTGCCTGTGGCTGTGGGAAGCATCGCCTGTGGCAGTTCCTGTTTCAATTCAGTTCTCTGAATATGGAGCACAAATGTAGCTGCTGTCACCTCTCAGCCCTGTAGTTTATCTGCTCCCAGTAAAGAGCCCCCAAGATCTGGACAGGCTGCACTTCCTCATTCCCCAGGTACTTGTCTGGTTCCCCAAGCATGGACTAATTCCATACGTCTCTGGGCTGCTCTGACCTCTTGAAGTTACAGGTTGCTAAGTGAGATCTCTCTGCTGCTATCGCGCCATGTATTATCTGGGGGCTCCCTGTGGCAGCAGCACTGGTCTGTAAGCTGTTGGAGTCAGTTCTTACACACACACACTGCCACACACCCTACACCCTCCCCACCCCCCTGGACCAAGGAGGTTCAATCCCACTGGGGCCCTACAGAGAACAGCTCACTCTACCCTCCCTGCCATGCCACACTGGGAATGGTCTTCATGGTGTCCTTTCTTATACCAGTTATAGTCATGCTGTCTTGTTATTCCCTCTCTTCTTTTCCAGATGGAGACCCTGGGCAGGACTTCAGCCTAGACCCAGTCTCCGGTGTTCTCTCCACTGCACGTGCCCTTGACCGAGAGCAGGTTGCTTCCTACAGCCTCACAGTGGTGGTGCAAGACCACGGCACCCCACCACGGAGTGCCACCATGTCAGTGAATGTGCGGGTGTTGGACCTAAATGACAACGCACCTGGTTTTTCTCAGTCTGCCTATGTGGTGGAGGTGCCAGAGGACTTGCCTGTTGGTGCTCTAGTGCTGCAGCTGGTGGCTGAGGACCCTGATGAGGGCACCAATGGGCAGGTCTCTTACTACCTGGGCAATGAGTCACTTGGCATGTTCCAGGTTGAGCCGCAGAGTGGGCGCATCAGAAGTGCCCAGGCACTGGACCGGGAACGCCACCCCAGTTACAGCTTCCTGGCCAAGGCTGTGGACTCAGCACCATGGGAGCCCAAGAGCGCAGCTGTGCGTGTCACGGTCACGGTGCGAGATGTCAATGACCATGCCCCTGCCTTCCTGCACAGCCCACTCACTGTCAACTTGTCCCGCCACACACCGCTTAAGCAGGTTGTGGCCACCATAAAGGCAGAGGACAGGGATGCAGGTGCCAATGCCTCCATCCTGTATCGCCTTGCCACCCCCAACTCTGCCTTTGCAATCAACTCCTACACAGGGGATATCCAACTGCTGCAGCCCCTGGGCTCACTCAGCCAGCGCCAGCGGACACTCTTCATCCTTGCCACAGATTTGGGGCAACCAGCACTCTCCTCCACTGGTGTGGTGGTGATCCATTTGCAGGAAGAGCCCTACCGGGGGCTGCGCTTTCCCAGGAGCACCAGTGATGTTGTCCTGCCAGAAAATGCTGCCCCAGGTATCAGCTGGACAGAGTGACAAGCAAGTGCTGGGATGAAAAGGGATGGGACGAGAGGGGAGGTGGGTGCTGGTCTGGCAAAGCTGTGGGAAACTCAAACCAGAGAGCACTGCAGGGTCTTGGGAAGCCTCATTATACTTTGGGTAGGCCGAGGGGACTGCAGGGTCTGACCGGTGCCCAGGCTTCTTCAGGGTGGTAATCCCTGTGGGTTTGCCTCAGGGTGTTCAGATCACTGTAGGCAGCAGTGTCCTCAGGTAGAGCTGTGCTGCCCATGCACCACCCTGACCCTCTCTGCCACCTGCCCTGAGACTCTGCTGCCCTTTCACACTGTTTCACTCTCTTCCAGGCACTGCTGTGGCAAGCATCCAAGCTTTGCACACGGGTGGCTCTTCTGGGCACATCACATACAGCATCATCAGCGGCAATGAGAAGAATGCTTTCCTTATCCAGCCCAGTTCAGGTACAGCACCAAGACCACCTGGGGAAGCAGCAAGTGGGAGGCCACCTGTGCTCTGCCAATGCCTGCTCAGCTATCACAAGGTTCAGAGCCTCTGCAAAGGCACAGGAACACAGTCTGCACCTCTATACCAGAGGCTGTTAGCACAGCTCCCAGCACAAATTTGGTTCTTCCTAACTCAACCTTTCCCCAGAAACTCCTAGACCCAGTTCAGGAGTTAGCAGAGGCTAGGACCATCACTAAGATGTAGTCTGGGTGCAGCCCCTGCCTTAAATGGCAAGTTCAGCCAAATGACACATCCTGTGTTGGGGCCTCAGAGCACCTGGACTGCCATGCCTTATTCTCTGGTGTGCATGAAGCTGCTGTAACTGCAGCACTGCTATGGATTCAAGGCTGTCTCAGTGCAGTCCCAAAGGTAACAATAAACGAGGAACTACTCACTGTCCCGTGGGCATTCTAAGGGAGCCCTCCCTCTACACTAGACTGCTCCCTGAACAGTCAGTAGATGCTGAACATATCAGTGGTGCTTGTGGATGGCTGATATCCCTGGTAGAACAGTGAGGCAGGTTACAGGGTGCTACCCAGTGACACTGGGCAAGCTGCCACTGTTTGCACCACATGCTTCAAAGGGCAGCTTTTGAAGAGCCACAGATCCCTTGGCATCGGGGAAAGCCTGGTTGAGGGTGGGGTGAGCGGTGCCTTGCTGTGAGGAAGAGTTTGGAAGAGACTGGCATATCACTTAAAATCCCCAGTATCAATACAGGCTGGGGGATGAAGGGATTGAGAGCAACCCTGAGGAGAAGGACTTGCGGGTACTGGTGGATGAAAAGCTGGACATGAGCCAGCAATGTGCGCTGACAGCCCAGAAAGCCAACTGCATCCTGGGCTGCGTCAGAAGAAGCGTGGCCAGCACGCTGGGGGAAGTAATTCTGCCCCTCTGCTCCGCTCTGGTGAGACCCCACCTGGAGTGCTGTGTCCAGCTCTAGAGCCCTCAGCACAGGAAGGACACAGGCCTGTTGGAGTGTGTCCAGAGGAGGCCACAAAAATGATCAGAGGGCTGGAGCACCTCTGCCATGAAGACAGGCTGAGAGGGTTGGGGATGTTCAGCCTGGAGAAGAGAAGGCTCCAAGGAGACCTTATTGTAGCCTTTCAGTACTTAAAGAGGGCTTATAAGAAAGATGGAGACAATCTTTTTAGCAGCACCTGTAGTAACAGGACAGGGGGTAATGGTTTTAAACTAAAAAGGGAGATTTATACTAGATACAAGGAAGGGGTTTTTTTACAATAAGGGTGGTGAGACACTGGCAGAGGTTGCCCGGAGAGGTGGTTGATGTCCCATCCCTGGTAACATTCAAGCTCAGGCTGAACGGGGCTCTGAGCAACCTGATCTAGTTGAAGATGTCCTTGCTTATGGCAGGGGGGATTGGACGAGATGACCTTTAAAGGTCCCTTCCAACCCAAACTATTCTATCATTCTATGACATGAGAAAGTCAGTCCTTGGAGCCCAGACATCAAGCTGGAGCTTCTTGTTAAAACCCCATTCTCTTGTGCCTGCTAGATGGCTGGGTTTGGAACAGGATTCCAGGCTGACAGAGATCTTTCTGACACTGTGCTTGTACCCTCTGCAGCCCATGGCCACTGTGCAGGTCCTTGTGTGCCACCCATGGTATGGCACAGCACGCAATCAGCTGGCACCATGATTAAGTACTGGCCACTGCAAGTTGCCCGCAGGCGTGGTGGGAAATCCTCAGCCATGTACAAGTACCCATCTGAAATCGCAGTGCCCAAGACAGCCCACTGTCACCATGCATCCTCTCAGCCACCATTCAGGCTCCTCAGCACCCTGGTGTCACTGCAAGCCACTCACTGCGCTGTGCTGCTGCTGCAAGCAAGCTACAGCATGGGCACTGAGAACAGCATGGAGAGGCCAGACCAGCACACCGTATCTCATGAACAGGGTCTCAAATCCTGTTGGGGCATGTCCCCACTGAGTCCTGAGGAACCCGACCTGCAGCTACAGGTTTCCTGCTGGAGCCTTGCCAGCACCGTGCTGAGCTGCCCCCAGGACTGCTTGCACCCTGGCTGTCCCAGGGGGCCTGATGCCACCTTGCAATGCAGCCATGTGCACAGCCTGACCACAATTCTTCTGTCACCTGGTGCATGCCAGCACCCAAAGGGAGTAACTCCCCAACCCCAAAATGAGCTCAGGAGTTGGTACTCTGCAGTTCCTGAAACCCAGAGTCAACGGGCAGGTGTACTAAAGCACCAGTCAGGTTCACAGAGGTCTTTATGGATGGCCACCGTGCCCAGGGCTCCCCCGTGTGCCCTCAGTCCCAGGGATTGCTGCCTGTGAAGGAGCTGCCTTCACGCACTGCTGTAGGAGTGTGTCTGTCTGAAGCTGTAGGAGTGTGTCTGTCTGAAGCTGCTGTTCAGAAGTGAGCCTTTGATAGCTATGGAGCTGGGCCAAGGCTGCTACATCCATGAAGGAGGGGCTGACAGGGTGGCACCCTGGCCAATTCTGTCTGGTCCCTGAGCCAGCAACCAAGTCTCTGAGACAGCAGTCACCATGCTCCTATGTGTACCCATGTCTCTCAGCTGAAGTCTACATGGCTGCCATTATAGCCTGGGGCTGCCAGAACCTTGCCTTGTCTGTCCAGTTCAGAGCCAGGCTGTGCGAGAACAGCAACTGCTCAGATCTGCCCAGTGGTCTGTCCCTGAGCAGACCTGGCGCAGCACTGCACCACTGCAGTAGCTCACAGCTGAAACCCTGTGCCCACCACACAACTGGAACAGACCTCACAGAGCCCTTCTCTTCTCCCTTGCTTTTCCACCCAGGTCTGCAGCCAGACCCTGCACACAGGGACCATGTGCCCCAGTGTGGGATGCTGAGACCTCTGAGGTCAGTCATGCAGAGAGGTCCTTTCTCCCTGCTGTCCTGGGTAGTATGAGCAGAGCTCTGCTACACCTCGTGTGGCTGTGACACTGGTTTGCATGGCAAGGTGCCATGCTGTGCTGCAGCAAGGCCTGATGGGGTCACAGAATGGCATCCTGCCAGGTGATCCCTGTCCCTTTGCATTCCTTCGTCTTGTCTCTGCTCAAGCCGTGTGTGACAATGGTTCTCAGAACACCCTGGACATGTCCTGGCTGCACCTCGGTTGCACCTGAGTTGCTGTGGCAGAACTACTTCATCTCAATGAGGAAACATTTTCCTCAGGCAAAGTGCCCAGATTACAAGATTTTTTCCCTTAAAACATGTCCCTCCTTGCATCTGTGAGATACTGCCCTGCTCTCTCCCAGAGCAAGGGGCTGCATCCTGCAACTGGATGTGGGATGCTGGAGCACCACAGTGAGAGAGGTCAAGGGGGGCTAGGACAGTGCTGTTTTCCTGCCCTGTAGCAGCTGCCAAGCAGTGTTACGCTGGTCCCTGTCCTTCAGCTCTGCTGTGACAATGGGCCAGTGCATGAGCACCAGTCCATGACTGTCCTCAGCCATCCCCAGGCTTTATCTCCTCTCCAGGGAGGACCAGAGGTGATGTATGTCCATAGGAGCTGTGTGAGAGCTTTGCATTGGAGAGCATATTAAAGTGCCTGCTGTGGACATGACCAGAGCAGGGGAATGTCACAGGAGCATCCTCAGCCCCATACTGTGGCACCTCAGGCTCTGCTGCTTCTGTCCCAGGCCGGAACAACCCTTCAGAAAGCAGATTGGTGCTGTTTTCCTTGTATTTTCTCTGGGCCAAGCCAGCCCTGGAGACAGGGCCTGCTCTGGCAGCTAAATGGTGCCAGAGGGGCAGGGGAGCACAGCTGAGTCCCAGCAGGAGCTGTCTGTCCTGAGCAAGGATCAGGATTTATCACCCAGGGTAGATCACAGGGACTGATGAGAAGGCTGTCAGTTTGGAGAGGGCTCAGAACAGCTCAGTGTGTTTGTTCTGTTTGAGAATGGATGGATGAGCAGAGGGATGGACTGAGTGCAAGGGAACAAAAGAGAAGATGAGGGATGGATGTCCTTGTGCATCACTCACCCCCTTTTCACCCTACTGTTTCCCTGCTCTCAGGTGCCATCTCAGTTCAGGACTCCAGCAGCCTGGATTTCGAGGCCAGCCCCCGGCTGCGCCTTGTGGTCCAGGCAGAGACAGCAGCTTCCTTCGGCTTTATGGCCCTAAACCTTAACCTGCAAGATGTGAATGACAACTTGCCACGCTTCCAGCTGCAAAACTATGTGGCGTTCATCTGGGAGTCACAGAGCTATGACTCACCAGTCATCCAGGTACCACTGGGGGCACAAACGGGGCCCCTGGCCTGCCTCTCTGCAGAGGTGAGGGGGTGGGAGGCTGTGCCATGGGCCTGGAGCTGCCACCTGCAGCTAGGTCTAGCCTTGGAGGGCTGTGGTTTGCAGGACTCCACAACTGCACTGCTGAATCTCTCATGTGGTCTCATTGCAGGTCCTGGCAGACGATCTGGATCAGGGAGCGAATGGGCAAGTGACTTACGCCATCAACCAGTCCCTGCCAATGACAGGCTTGTACCACATCGATCCTCAGACTGGCACTATCACTACTGCTGCCATCCTGGACAGGGAGATCTGGTCCCAGACCCGGTGAGTAGAGCCAGACTAACTTGTGCCACAGATATGAGGGGGACATAGCTGTGGAGCAGCATCCCCAAGGCTGCAGAGGATACTCTGCTACTTGGTGCCACCCAAAGCTGTCTCAGCCCTGTGTGTAAAACAGCAGGAACTTAGGCTTAGTGTTAACAATGGAGCAAATGGTATTGAAGGCATGACAGATGGCCATGAGATGAGCCAGTGCTCTGTTCAGCCTGGCAAATCTGAGAAGATTGTGAAGGGCAGTGGACTCTTTTCAGTGGCTGCATCCATTCCCTTTCCTGCCTGCTTAATCCAGACCACATATGCTCAGTCCCTCCCCACTCCCATGCATTGCACCTTTCTGCCCTGCCACACACACTCCAGGTGCTATGCACTGCCCTGAACCCTCTTGCAAGTCCTCCTGCATTCAGCCCAGGTCCTCCAGGCCCCTCACCAGGTGCACACACTCCAGACATCGTCCAGCCTCACATATATAAGATAACGGCAAACAGTACACAGAATGAATTTAAGTCTTCCCCAACCCTTTTACACATGCATGGTTCAGATGCAAGGTACAACTTCTGCCACCCCACCCAGGCTATGTTCTCTTCCCCCATATGCATGCTCCAATGGCTACATCTCTCTCTCCCCTCTTTCCAGGCATGGCAAGGCCTAGGGCATTCATTCCATTCACATACCCATCACCATTCCACAAAGAGGCTCCATGCATTCCCCAGCACCCAGATATACTCCAAATGCCTGTCTCCCTGCACCTCAAAACATGCTTTGCCACATCATCTCCCACACATATTCCAGACACCTGCCCCTTGCACAGACTGAAAATGCTATGGGTGCATCCACTACCTCCCCTTGCAAAAACCTCCAGCTGTGCCTGCACCTTTTGTCCCATGTGCCCATGCCAGGGCTGTGCATGAATCCACTGTCCACCGCATTCTCCAAATGCTTGTGCCCACATTCACTGCCTGCTCATATGTTCCAGATACTGGACACAAACCCACCGCCCTCCAAACACACATCACAGATGTGCATCCCTCTGCTGCCCTGCCCTACCCTACTCTCGATGTACACACATCCACTGCCCCAGACACTCCAGATGCTGTGCACAGTTCCAGTACCACATGTACACACTCTGACCCTGTGCACACATGCAGTACCCCCCTGACATGTTACAGATGACATGCATACATGCATTGCTACCTCACACATATGACCACATGTATGTGAACCTTGTGCTGTGCCTTTGTGCTTGCCCACAGTTTGGTGGTAACGGCAATGGACAGAGGGACGCCGCCTCTTGTGGGCTCTGCCACGCTGACTGTTGTGGTGATGGACATCAATGACAACAGCCCCACCATCCCATTTCCCTGGGAGGTGCGGGTCCCAGAGAGTAAGTGCAGCTCAAGCCCATGAGGTAATGCACCACCAATGGCAAGAGCTGAGGCGTGATGGACATCTGTGAGTCAGGGAAAAGCTCCCCAGAGAGGCCTGTCTGTTCGCTTGCCAAGGGCTGGCTTGTGCTGATTCACCAGCTGAGCTCCCCTTGAGCTCTTCGGCACTGTGCCGTCTGTGACAGCGTGGGGCTGGGGGTTGTACAGCCCCTGTGTGGCAGCTGTGTTCTGAGGGAACCAGCTAAAGTCCCAACCCATCTCTGGCCCATGCCCACACTGTAAAGGCTCTGGCTGCACAAATCTGCCCTGCCTGCTCTCTGTCCTCGTCCTATGTGCCCTGTGCCAGCCTTGACCTGCCCTGCCTAGCTCCCAAGACTCTCCCCTTCACCCTTAGCATCTAATCTCTCCCTTGTCCCCGGTGCTCAGTCTCTGGACTGAGCTGGTTTCCCACCACGTGAGCCAGGTCTTGTCCAAGGAGATGAGGCTGCTTGCTCATGCATTGCCTCTCCACAGACACGCTGCTGGGCACCCAAATAGCCCAGCTGACCGGGAATGATGTGGACTCGGGCCCCACGCTCTCCTACGCTCTCATGCTGGATGGTGATGCTGTGGGCACGTTCAGTGTGCTGCGGTACGGGGGACGCATTGCCCTGACAGGGCCACTGGACTATGAACAGCGCAGCCACTATACCCTTACCCTGCGTGCCTCTGACACCCGCCATGAGACCGAGGCCAACCTCACCGTCGTTGTGGAAGATGTGAATGACAATGCACCAACTTTCAGCCAGGGCTTCTATCAGGTACTGTGCACACAGGTATGTGAGGCGGTGTGGGCCATCCTGCACAAGCCCCTCTGCTGCTCCTGCCTGGCTCACCTGGCCTTATGAGGCACAGAGATTGCCTTGAGGATGGGCCTGAGCCTGTCCTGGCCCCTCTCTTCCTGGACTCCCATCTACATCCTGACAACCCTTGTGCTGTCACTATGATGTGGACAGGAGGCTGAAACCAGGCACGTAGCACTAGGATCAGCAACTATGGGACTGCACAGCTGCGTGCAGATGGTACATGCTGGAGTAGGTGGCAACAGTGGGAAGGCCAGAAGTGGTGGGAGATGGGTCACAACCCGCTCAAGTGTTTCTGGCAAGAGCTGGCCTGGGGCCCCTTAGGCAGATCACTGGATGAAAGCTGAGTCGTGCAATGTACTGCATCTCTGGAGCAGAGATACAAGAAGCTGGGAAGCCACAGAAATGCTTGAAGGTTGTGAAAGCACAGACCAATGGAACTGTCTTTGTATGTGCTGTTTGGCACAACAAAAAGACAAGAGCTGTTTTGATTTGTGTAAAATACCTTTTGTGGAGAAAATAACAGCTATTAAAGAGTTATTCAGAATAGCAGAGCAAAGTAGAGAAAAGGATCGGGAACTGAATGCTGAAGCTGGTTGGGAGTCAGACTAACTAAGCACTAAGTGCTGTGCATGTGGGACAGGCCTTCTCAATGTGCCAGACATGGCCCTGGTGCAGAGGTGGGGATGGCCCTGGCCAGCAATGAGCTGGACCACCTCGGCTATTGCTGCCCTGGCCAACCTCAGACCTCCCAGTTCTGCTGGCTGGCTCCAGGCAAGGGGGAACACGCACCCACGTTGGGGATCTGGTGCTGACTGGAGCTTCCTCCTCTTTCAGGTGACGTTGCCAGAGCACACGCCTGCTGGCAGCATCATTCTCACTGTGAGCGCAACTGACCCAGACTCAGGAAGCAATGGGGACATCACCTTCCACCTGGCTGTGCCCAGCCCCGACATCGCCATCGACCCCAGCAATGGTGTGTAGGGCTGGCTGCTGTGTGGGGCCCATCTTGTGGGTTGCTCTGACGGTGCCTGCAGAGGGAGGTGCCCCCAAGCTGGCTCAGGCTCAGCCCCTCACCAGGTTGCTGTCTGGGGTGGCCAGTGAGGCAGATGGTGGTGTGACCATCAAGCGCTTCCTCTGCAGCATCCCAGATGCCTGTTCCTCCAACCAGTAACCCTAACACCCTTCCCAGCTCCCTGCTGGCCCCCATGCTGACTCTGGCTTTGTGCCCTCACAGGGACCCTCTTCACCATCCGGCGGGTGGAATTCGATGCCAGCCAGCCCACCATGGACCTGGTGGTGGAGGCCCGTGACCATGGCTCTCCTAGTCTCTCATCCTGGGCCACAGTGCAGCTCCAGGTGCTTGATGTGAATGACCACAGCCCCAGCTTCCAGGTGCCATGCTACAATGCCAGTGTCCCCGAGGACCTGCGCCCAGGAACCACCGTGTTGACATTAGAGGCAGGTGACGCCGACCTCTCCCGGGAGAATGCTGGCTTTGACTACACCATTGTCAATGGCAATGGCGGCAACGCCTTCCAGGTGGAGAGCCGGGTGGCCTGGGCAGGGGGGCATCTCCGCACACAGGGTGCCTTGGTGCTTGTGGAGCCCTTAGACTTCGAAGCCATCCCAGTCTACAACCTCACTGTGGCAGGCCTGCCGCAGCGCAGCACCACGGTGCCTGTGCTCATCACTGTGTGGGATGTCAACGACAACCCACCCGTGTTCACCCGAGCTGAGTACCGCACAGCAGTGAGCGAGAGCACACCCCCTGGCACAGAGCTTCTGCGCGTGGTGGCCCACGATGCTGACTCAGGGCCCCGCGGCCACATTCACTACACCATCAGCTCAGGTGACCAGCATGGGCTCTTCCAGCTTCACGAGAGCACGGGGGCCCTGTGCCTGGCACGGCCCCTGGACCGGGAGGCCCAAGCACTGCATGCACTTGTAGTACAGGCCACAGATGTGCCGGGTGGGCACTTTGCACTGGTGCCTGTAGCCATTGAGGTGAAGGATGTCAATGATAACAAGCCGTACTTCCCAGTGGAGGTGCTGAGTGCCAGCATGCGGGAGAACTTGCCTCCTGGCACATTGGTCACCACGCTGCGTGCCATTGATGCAGACACCGGTGTCTTTGGGGAACTGCGGTACAAAGTGCTGGAGCAGCCAGTGGGGGAGCCCAGCATGGCAGAGGGCCGGGATGCCTTTGCCATCAACAGCAGCTCTGGGGAGCTGCGCTCCCGACTTACCTTTGACTATGAACGAGCCAAAGCCTTCCAGCTCCTTGTCAGGGCCACTGATGCTGGCAATGCCTCTGCCACGGTGACTGTGCGGGTGCTGGTGACAGGGGAGGATGAATATGATCCCATCTTCCTGAGCCCCTCCTTCAACTTTGAGGTTCCTGAGGGTGCCCACAAAGGGCAGAGCATCGGACGGGTGCTGGCAACAGATGAGGATGAAGGGGCTGATGGTGTCGTACTGTACTCCCTGGCCAAGCCCTCACCATACTTTGCCATCAACCAAACCACAGGCACCATCTACCTGCGTGTGGACAGCCAGCCCCAGACTGGGTCCGGGCGTGCCAAGCGGGAGCCACGTGAGATGAGCCTGGAGGTGCAGGCGCGCAGCCCCCTGCCCGCCTCCCGCTCAGCCTCTGCGCAGGTTACCATTGATGTCACACACACCTCCTTCGGCCTGGCTCCAGACCTCAACCTGCTGCTGGTGGCTGTGGCTGCCTCACTGGGGGTTGTGGTGGTGCTGGCCACGGTGGCCATTGTGCTAGCACTGGCCCGCTCTCGTCACCGCCAGGGCCGCGAGAAGCCGGAAGGGGATAGGCCACTGGGCCGCGTGCAGAGTGGCTCCCTGCAGAAACTTGGCCGCGAGGAGCCAGCGCTTTCTGGGGGCGAGCACATTTACCACCAGGCCCTGCCAGGGTACGGAGGTGAGCCGGCAGGGCCCTACACGCGGGGTGGCTCGCTGGCCCCCTCGCACTCCAGCGGCCGAGGCTCCGCCGAAGCCGCTGAGGATGATGAGATCCGGATGATCAACGAGTACCCGCGTGTGGCTAGCATCACGGCCTCCATGCAGGAGCACATTTCCGCCCGCGGCCCTGACTCTGGCATCCAGCAAGATGCTGACCAGCTCTCCGACATCTCCTGCGAGCCGGCCGCCCTGGAGAGCTCCCAGTGG
>KL282033.1:0-10747 GCA_000699545.1 Podiceps cristatus
TTTCCGATTCTCCTCCCCATCCCACTGGGGATGCTGCCTGGTATTCGGTTAGCAGCAGGGTTAAACCACAGCATCTGCCAAGCCCACCACTAAACCATGTCCCTAAGCTCTGCATCTCCACGTCTTTTAAATCCCTCCAGGGACAGTGACTCCACCCCTTCCCTGGGCAGCCTGTTCCAGTGCCTGACAACCCTTTCAGTGAAGAAATGTTTCCTAATGTCCAATCTAAACCTCCCCTGATCCAATCTAAACCTCCCCTGGTGCAACTTGAGGCTGTTTCCACTCATCCAGTCATTTGTTACTTGGGAAAAGAGACCCGCACCCACCTCTCTGCACCCGCCTTCCAGGGAGCTGCAGAGAGCGAGAAGGTCTCCCCTCAGCCTCCTTTTCTCCAGGCTGAACACCCCCAGTTCCCTCAACCTCTCCTCACAGCATTTGTGCTCCAGACCCTTCCTTACGCTCCTCTTTCAATGCTTTCCTGAAAATATACTACTAATATTGAGGAAACAAATATAGTTAAATATATCCTAATTACACTCTGTGTTTCACTGAGTGGTAGCTTAAAACACGGAGTATGGTTAGGTGTCTCACACCCAGATGATACTGCTCCAGTTTATTTCTCCACAGACTCCTTATAGTGGGACAGCCTACATGAGAAACCACAAAAGCACGTCTCTGCCCTACCACCTTGCAGAGGTGCAGGAGCAGTTCAGTTTTGCCTCCTCCTTTCCACAGCCCAGCCACCCCCAACAACAGCAGTTTGTGGTCTGGACCCGCCAAGGCAGGTAGCACATGTTTGCTGCCATTTCAGCGGTCGGGCGTGAGGGGCCAGCCCCCGCTGTAGAGGTTGGCCTTGCGAACAGAACTGTTGCCTAGAGAGACAAAAACCCCAACTCCTCTTTTGTGCATCTCTCCCCTCAAATGCCACCCCAGACACATGGCAAATGGTAGCTGGGTCCAAACAGGGGATTTTGAATGTAGCTGAGCAACTAAGAAACAGCACAATGAAGGCAAACTTAAGTTCTATCAGCTGCTTATTCTGAAATGACCTTTGGCCCGGTGACAAACTTGTTGTAGAAGCGCTGATAGGGCAGGCTGACACTTCGGTGTTTGAATGAGCTCTACAGGCAGCACTGATGTCGGTATGTGGGTGTACGAGAGTGAGAGAGATCTCTGCAGTTTTCTATTAAAATAAATAAATAAATAAAAAAAGCCCAGTACAAACTAAATGGAAAGGACTAAATTTCTGCTGTAGAGTGACACTTTGTGTTGTGTAAAATAAGGCTAACCGTAGTGTGGCTGCTCAGGCAGAGGTAACGTCCAGTGGGCTTTCAAAAAGCACTGCCATGTAGCCTTGGCCGTTGGGTGTTTTATTAGATTTCTGTTGTTGACTGAGAGATGGGGCTGTCGTCACCTGGGACACACACAGGGCTGGTCATTGAGCCTTATCCCACTGGTGAGCGTAACATAAGGAAAAGTCGGTTGTATATGATGACGTAGTTTGCTGTCAGCGGAGATGTATCAAGGTAAACACGTGCCAACTAAAAACATCAACTGTCATCTTAAACTGGAACTCCTGCCGCTCGGTCTGTGTGTGCAGGTCAGATTTGGCAGGGCAAAGGTCACAGATGCGAACTCTCACTGTTAGATGTTCGATTTGGCTGTGAAAACTCATTTGAAAGGTGTGCACATCTGTACATGCACATCTGTACATGCATCTGTATGCGTTTGAAAGGTGCGTGCTTCTGCATCTGATGTCCAGCTTTGCCTTGTTTGCAGGAGGATTGTGAAGGCAGAGACAGGTGTCAGAAGGACTTTGAGATTGCAGAAGTTGGTCTAGAATATAAAAAAGACACCTCATCAGTGGGTAGATTGATAACCGAAAAACCTTTTTTCCAGGCTTTTAGTTTTAACAAGTTATAAAAAGGATTGTTGAGGGTAACGTGTTTTAGGGGAACGCAAACCAGAAATGACTTGAAATTGTTCTCATCCTTCTGCACCTTATTCTCCTTCTCTTCTCATCCATCCCTTCTGCAGTGATTAATTCTGAGTAACACTTTGCACAGCACTTTCAACATAGCATTAATTTATATTGCCAATAGACGCACACTTGAGAACCTGGATAAATAATGAAAGTTCTGGCAGACCCATATGTATTGTAAGCCCTAGCTGCTGCTGTGCTATTCTGTTCTTTAATGGTTTCCCTTTCTTCTTGGAGATCCAAGCTGCGCATTGCATCAGACTGTCACAAGAAGAATGATACGGTAATGAAAAGCAATGAAGTGAAAAGAGCTTTGTTGTTCCTCAATCTTAAGATCCCCTCAGCCTGCAAGACTAGTAAAAGGGCTGTTTGGGAGCCAAAAAGGTGGTGCTGGGAATGCTCAGATGGTGAAAATGAGTGTAGTGATTTACACCATCTACAAATCCTGTTGGGAGATGCTATGTGTCTTCTCCCAAACCAAAGTCCATTCCAGAAGTGGATCTGTGCCCTTTACTCATAGAAATCTCTTGCCTAAAAACGGTAGAAAGCCTCAGTATTCTCTTTCATTGTTAAATTATGATGCCTACAATGCATTAAAATGACATTCATGTTTGAAAATTTAGTTTCATTTTCTTTCTCCAGTGGCTTGAAAGGCTCATTCCCCCACGTAAAACCTCATGTAGCCCCACTGAATGCAGAGGAACTCCACAGTTACAGCTGACACCACAACATAGTCCCTGGGTTTTTCACCCATACCTGCGCTTCTGCCGCAAAGGGCACTGAGCGGCGCTGGGGGGTGCGGTGGTTGTTGTGCGCGTCACCTGGCAGTGAGGCCTTTACTGTACCTGCACTTACGGTTTGTCTTATTTTGAGCTTGGAGCACTGCTTCCGTTCTGTGTTGATCACTTGTTTATCTCATACATTTTTCTACAGGTATAATAGGAAATCTTACAGTCTCTCATTTGCTGAGAATGGGACTGAAAGGAACTTCTTGTCTGCATCCCAGCAGGCTGCAGTGGTGCTTGTAACAGCCTTGGGCACGGCCACATCTCCTGAGGGACTGCAGTGCAGAGTCCTCTTGGCTAATGTTGGCCCAGGTTGGCCCACCGCAGTCCTGAGGTGTGTAGAGGCAGTGGCTCAGGAAGGAGCACAGCAGAGATATGCTTCCTGCCTCGTGCCAGCTCTTGCAGAGGTCCAGGGCTTTCTGTACCGCTCACTTTAGTGCTTTGGGGATTCAGTTCTCCTGAGATAGACCTGATGTCTCTTTGCCGTGGTGTAGCTGAGCATTCACCCATGAGCCATGGCCAGGTATGCCTGGGGGAGCTTGAACCCTCCAGGTAAATGCACCCGCAAGAAATGGTTTCCCTGTTACTGCCCTGAACTTCCCTTTTCCCATCGTAGACAGGTGAATCGTCTCAAACGGAAACCGTCTCTGAGGAGAACAAGAGCCTGATGTGGATTCTGCTGAAGCAGCTGCGGCCCGGCATGGACCTGTCCCGGGTGGTGCTGCCCACCTTCATCCTGGAGCCACGCTCATTCCTTAACAAACTCTCTGATTACTACTACCACGCTGACCTGCTTTCCCAGTAAGCAGCGCGCAGAGCATGCCTGACACGGGCCGGCTTTCTTCGTGTTTGTGGAAGTGTGTTATGGTGTTAGCTTGGTGCTGGCTGGGGGGTGTTGATATGCTTGAAAGGCTCCGAAATAATACCCTGGTCGCTGGGTTCAATGTCAGTCAAGCCAGGCGCCAGCTGCAGTGACTTTTGAAAGACGGACTGCTGCCGGGGCGAGGGGTAAGGAGAAGAGTTACACTTCAAAGCTCCCTTTGCCCATGCAGGTGTTCGGCAGCATTGGCTGGAACTGAGGGGATTCAGGTCACCCTTTGAGCATCTCGCAGCAGAGCTGTGCCACCTTCTGGTGTGCTTCTGTACAGAGGGGAACGGGACAGAGCAAACAGAACTGTCCAGCGCTCCTGCCCCCCAAAGCAATTTAATTGTGTTGGTTGATAAACAAGTAAGAAACATCTTTTAACACATTGATGAGAGAGACCTGCTGGGAGCAGCAGAGTAGAAAATAGGAAATGTTACGCTTGCAGATAGGACCAGCCTTCTCAATGCCTGTTGTATTTTAAAACCAGTGTGTGCAATATTCAAGTAGCACTAATTACTCATGTTTATTCCACTGCTTCTGGGTAATTTTAGAATCGTGGGTTTTTTCAAGCCTTGTTTGTGGTATTTGTAACATCTGAAGTGAAGGAAATGGTTCTCCTCAGTGCTGAGATCTAAGAAAACTTACAGAGGTTTGGAGGTTTTGTTAAATAAACCTCTTTGTGGTATGGATGAGCCTTCTAAATAGATTTTGTAATAACTTATCCAAGATGATTTTCAAATCTGACTAAAAGGTTGGAAATACCAGGAATTCTGTTGTTTATGTTTACTTCCCACTTCTTATTTGAGTGGGGAAGGGTTGGACAAGATGACCTTGAGAAGTCCCTTCCAACCTAAATTATTGTGTGAAATTTCAAAGTACTGAAATAAGCTATGTAGCACATCAGCTTTAACAATCTTTTAAGGAAGAGAGAAACAAATAAAAAGAGAAAAATAGAATTGTCTTTGACTTTGGTGGCAGAAGTATGTTTTTATGACTCACACTGTACTATTAGCTGTAACTAAATGCTAGTGTGAGTAGCAGTCCCACATTAACACACTCAAATGTCCAATCAAATCTGATACACTCCAGAAATGTTACTAGCTTTTTGCAGCCGTGCAGGACAAGGGGTGCCACATTTTAAGAGTTTCTTTATGTGTTGTGTGTTGTATGTTATTAAAGAAAAATTATTTCTGCTGGCAGACATTTTTTTTCACTGGCAGCAGCACAGAAGTTATTTCCCTTTAGTACTGGGGAAATACTATTGAAATTAATGTTCTTATACTGGTATGAAATGAATGTGATGTGTGAACAGTATAAAGAGCATTTTATGTTCTGTCCTGAAGGGCTGTCCTTGAAGATGATCCCTACAGTCGAATGAAGCAAGTTGTGAGGTGGTATCTGTCCGGCTTCTATAAGAAGCCAAAGGTAAATAAAGAATGTATGACGTTGGGGTTGTAACGGGCATTGAAACCTTCTGCTGTGGTTGTGTATTTCTTTACTGCCTTTCCTTTGACACTTTACCCTTTCTATTGTTCAGAAGACGTTGACTGTTACTTTTAAAACTGAAGTTGCATTTTGGTTCGGAGTAGATATTGAGTGCAAAATAGTGTTGATAACCTCAGCGCCTTTGCACTGGACAGTTAGAAGGCAAAACTAGTCATCAGCAGGTAACATGTCCTCGGATGCAAGATTTTTCCCCCTGCTGAAAGCAGGTCTCCTTTCTCTTTTCAGGCCTGTTAGTGCCATACTGCCGTGTTTCCACATCAGGACGCACCTGCTGCATATAGGAGCAGAAAGAATAAAGTTTGATTGTCTCGTAAAGCTTTGATCAGGCAGTATGGGGTCATGGCAGGGGGCTGGAACTAGATGATCTTTCAGGTCCCTTCCAACCCAAAGTATTCCATGATTCTATGAGTATTGAAGATTAAGTTGGTGAGAATAGTAGATGAATCCCTGTCTCAGATTAAAAAATCAGATTAGGAGGATATATGTAACCAGTTCTTCAGTTTTGCTTCTTGTGATTGACTTAGTTTAAAACATTAGGGAGAAAATTATTATCTTATTTTGTGGCCTTCTCTGTAGACTTGCATTTCAAATCTTCATTTGTAGCAGGTTTTGATTACTTTGTTTTTCAGGGAATCAAAAAGCCATACAACCCTATTCTGGGAGAGACGTTTCGCTGCTGTTGGTTTCACCCTCAGACAAACAGTCACACGTTTTATATAGCAGAACAGGTAAGTTGCTTTATTCGGATGCACGGGTGTTGCAAACAGCAGCCTGCTTGCACCTCCGTGCATAGGAACATGCTCCTCATCTCACCCTCGGGGAGGAACTTGGAGTTTCGTGTAAACATCCAGAGTAGACATGGGCTAAACTAGCTGCGGATCTTTTTTCTTTTTAGATTTACAGAGATTATGTGAGCTTTGGTGGGCACTCAAGGCTATAAAAGCAGGTCTCCCGTATATAACATTAGCCTCTTCAATAAAGACCTTTTCCATGGGATTCTGCCCTACTGTTTTCTTATTGTTAATAAACGCGGTTTATGTTGCCTCTGTCAAAAGGGGCATAAACACATCACCAAATCCGACCTTCCTTTATTTCTAAACTTTCTATAATGATTTTAATAGGACTAAATTGAGGGCTTATCTTTATGTCTTTGGGCATAAATGAAGGGCAAAGCTCACAAGTAAACCAGCCTGGCAAAATTTAGTTTGAGATTTACAGTGTTAAAGAGATCTGAGGACCATGTGGGCTTTGGTACAGGGACTCCCTGTTTCACATACATTTTTTTCCTATTTAGTCAAATAATTTTTATTTTGCTTTATTTTAATTTAGCCACTGCGTCCATTTTATGGAGGTTATTCAGATGCTGCCAAGAACTTCTGCACTGTCATTTATTTTGTTGAAAATCTGACAGTGTACCTGTTGGCCTAAAGTGATCTCAAATGCACAAGGACAAGACAATACGGGATGGGAGAAAAAGTTTACATACATAATATTCTCATATATAATGGTCTAACATATAACGTTCCCTCCTTTAACATTGAGGTTAATGGTATGGGTGGGGCTTAGAAGACTGCTCAGTCCTGCAGCCTTGGTCTTGCACTTCTCTAGAGCGTGTGGAACCCGTTGTGAGGCCGTGTGTGCACCCACCGCTCCGCTTAGCCTGCAAAGACTGCCATAAATGACCCCTGCCTGGTTTTCTTCTAGGTTTCCCATCATCCGCCAGTGTCAGCTTTTCATGTCAGCAACAGGAAGGACGGATTCTGCATTACTGGCAGCATTCTAGCTAGGTCCAAGTTTTATGGTAAGGCGTTAAGCCTAGGCATCTTCCAGGTAACATCATGGCATTGGGCTCAGTTTGTTTTTCAATCACTCCGGAGGGTGTTGAGAGTTAAGAACAAAGAAATGTTTAAGAGATCTACCACCAGGACACCCTAATTCCTTGTCTTGGCTCTCCTAGGTTTTCCCCATTTCTGCCATTTCAGTGGGAGATCACCCTGAAGTAAAAAACCAAAAACCAAAAAACCAAACCAAACCAAACAAACCAAAAAAACCCCAAAAAACCAAACCACCAAACAAGCAAACCAGAAGAACTGAGAACTTTAAAAATCTGGGTTTCAGAAAGCAAAGGTTCCTGAGAATGTATAGGCAATTGGTTGTCAGACTACTTGACATGTGCTCACAGACGAGTCATTTTATAGCTATCTGATCATCCAACTGACTTCTGCAAAAGTCTGTTTAAATGTAACCATTTATCTAGCTCCCAGGTTTCTGAGAGTTTTGAGCTTCAAAATGTCCTCCAATCTTTCAATCTCGATGGAGACAGCACCGCTGTATATAGCAGTATTGCTATTTGGAATAGGTATTTGTTTAGACAAACACCTCTCAAGTACTATCCTCTGGTAGATGTATTTGCTGAAACACTTGTAAATAGTCATTGGTGTCCTTCTGGCAATTTTGTTATTTTATTGTTGTGGGAACAGAAGGATATGAAAAACTTCTAAGCATTGGAACTGCTTTCTGCATCCCACTAATGACTTATTCAATTTGCTGCCCTTTCTGCAACAGGGGCTAAATGCCAGAGCACATACGAGCCAGATAGCAGAGAGTTCACTAGAGCTACCTGCCTCCAACAGTAAATGATTTGCAGGGTCCTGATTATTAGCATTTCGTATCTCTTCTTTCATTAGGGAATTGTTGAAATGCCTTCATTAAATGTTCTACATTTAACGGAAATGTTTTTCTAAAGTAGGATGAGTGACCAAGTATAACGTGCACGTTTTAATAAATTCCAGGTAACTCACTTTCTGCACTGTTGGATGGGAGAGCAAAGCTTATGTTTCTAAACAGGGGGGAAGATTACACAATTACCATGCCATACGCCCACTGTAAAGGTAAGTTACGGCTGTGCAAACCAGAAGCAAACAGAAAGAAAAATATAATGGTACCTTACTGAGTAACTTTGCACTGGCTCTGTCCTTCCCTCTCGAATACCTGGCACCGTAGGGACAGGTACTTCCGAGGAGCAGCTGCTCCACAGGAGCCATAGCGCTCAGCTGTGGTGACCCTCACTGAAGTCTTTTTGATTTGTCTGTGCAGAGCTGAGGACAGAATTAGGCCCATCTAAGTTAGTTTTAACTCTATGCGGAAACAGAAAAAATGCTGCATATGCGCACTGCAGATGAAGTGGAGATGGACAGAATAATAGTACATTTCTGAGCTGCTGAGGATAAAAAGTTTCTTTAATGTTAACCCTGAAATTGTTGAATGTATTTTCTGGCTCTTTGAGAATAAAGGAAGTTCCTGACTTCTCTTCTGATTTCTTCGTTACCCTATCCATGATATTCCTCAGCATATGAGCCACCTCAGTGAGGCTGATGCCTGTTACCACGTGGCTTTGCTCTGCTGAGCTGAATGTGCGCTGAGGGCAGGGGGTGGCTGCTGATTTGCTGCTCTGCCTTGGCATTTCTCCTTGGGAAGCTGAGCGTCAGTGGCATTTCAACCACTCCTGCAGCAGTTTGATCCAATTTGGGGTTTTGAATATTTTTTTATTTTGGCATGGTGATCTCTAAGTTAATATGTATGGAGGTTCTAGCTATCTGAAAACAGTAACTTGTGTAAATCACGCCCTCTGTGAACTATTCCTGTGCATAAATCTTTCTCTTGTCAATTTTTCTTTTTCTGCAAAAGCCCTTTTCAGAAAATGCTAAGCCCGTGTGAAAAGGAGTCCCCTGCATGACTGCTAGTCTCCCAGATTCTGCTGAATCTTGTTGCAGCTCCTCTCTGCCCTCTCCACCCTGTGAGAAGCAACTGGGTCTGTTTAAGCACTAGTATAAACGAAGTTGCTGGGCACAACTTCCTGTATTTACCCTTTCCCACTTTCAGCTTTGCACGGATGCGCTGTCAGCACCTGTGAGTCAAGCTATTTCCTAGCTGCTGCAATAAATGGGGAATATGGACTCAGGGGAGGATTATTCATGCTTGTAGTAAAAACCCATTTCCTAGAAACATTGGTTTCTGTCTTTTCAAAACTTTAAGCCAAGTAGCGAATTTCACAGTGTGTCAGCGAGAGTCGGTTTGAGTTGAGAAAGCAGATCACTTCCACTGGGGCCTCTCTTAAGTCTCTTTTTTTTCTTTTCAGGACTTTTATATGGTACCATGACAATGGAGCTTGGAGGGAAAGTTACCATCGACTGTGAGAAAACTAACCACAGAGCAGAACTGGAATTCAAGCTAAAGGTAAGAGGTATTGTGGCCCCCATTTTGGATGGGTCTCAGCCTTGCCCCTGCGCTCCTGGCACGCTTCAACCGTAGCCACCGGATCATTTATGTACCAGTAATGTACGCATGCACCATGGGGTGGCCTGCCTGGAGAGGAGGCATCTTCCTGCAGCCAGTTTTGCTTAATGCAACTCGATTTGAATCCAGGAAGCCCAAGTTTTACACATGACTTGTTCACTGCCAGCCAGCTGGCTACTGGCCAAACTCCGTTCTGAATGTTTGGCAAGGACAGCATGGCTTCTGTTTAGGAAGGCGCAATTACTTTTGCTTGCAAAATACAGCGAGGTGCACAAACAGCTTTGAGGCGAGTTAGGATGGGGATCTTCAGTGTGGCTCTGCGGAAGCCATCACACAGGACTCGTACCTGGCAGTTATTACAATGAACTGTCCCTTCCGTTTCTCAGGGCTACGGGGCCTTGCCTTGGTGGTAGGGTGAGAGCGCATTTTCAGGCCAAGCATTGTGAGTGGCTGTCACACTGATGAGCCACACTGTCGTTGACTCGCACTGACTTGTTCGTGTAGCTATTCCTTCCCCTAGAAAGCCTGGTGATGCAAATGTATGGTACGCAGATAAAATGGAGGCATCTTTGAGCATTCCTGTGTAATACGTGTTAAAATTTGGGAGGAAGACCTGTAGCTTTTCTTCGACAGTTAACTGGCATCCATAAGGAGCATCCATTTCTCTTCTGTCCCAACAAACAATTTCTCGCCTGGGCATAAAATGAAAGATGGAGAACTGAGAGCCTGCGGGACTTTAGAGCTGCAGCCTCAGACAACATAAGTGTGAGACATTACTGGAGTCAGGGGAGTCTTGTGCAGACTGCGTTTTTCTGGGGGCAGTAATAATTTCCTGTCTTTATTTGCCCTTACAAAGTGAACTATTGCCCTATGTACTTCCTTGACATTTGCACGTACTTGTCTTTAAAGCCTGTTCTCCCCATAGGCCTGATGTGCTTGTTGAGGCCAGTGGAGCATTTCCCTGATTTTGGTCAGCGTCATCTCAAACCTACAAACACTTCAGAGCTTAAAATACAGACCCTTCTTTTCTGGCTTGAAAAAAATACGCATACTCCAAACATGACTTAGCAAGGTCCCCGTGGCTTAATTACGCGCTCTGCTTTGAATATTTCTCAGCCACCTTTCTCAGTAGAATTGTGAGAAGTTAAAAGTAATCCCCATAACTTTGTTATTAATTTGGATATGTACCAATTCTCTGCTGGATTGCATACAGTGATTCTTGAGAAACTTGTGATTTCTTTTTCCATGGGTATTGCGGGAAATTTGGGGTTATATTGTTATTTAAAAAAAAAAAAAGTACCTCTGCACAATTGG
>JMFS01108075.1:0-37673 GCA_000699545.1 Podiceps cristatus
TAAACCACAACACTGGTGATTTAAATTAGAAATATTTAATTTTTGTGTTCAGCAAGAGGATTTTGCACTTGGCATGAAGTGAACATGTTTCTGTTGTCTCATTTATTTCAATTTTCACCAAATTGATTCCTTTCTCTGCCATATCACTATCATTTCTCTCTCCAGTCTGGTAGCTGAACCTCACGTCCCTTTGCATTTGATCCTATGCACTCGGAAGCAATTCAGTCTTGAACTAGAAGTTACCTCTTGTTAAAATTCAGCCACAATTTACAGAAAAGCAATAATCCTTGCCTTGGGTGCAGTATCAGGGCAGCGTGGAAAACTTGCCTGGGATAGGACACATCCAAGAGAGTGCAAGAAGGCTCAGTCTCCTGAGGACATTCAGCACATCATTTCACCTTACTCATGTTGGCGGTCTAGCAAGATAAGAGAGGTGCATTATCACCAGATCCTCCAGGAGGGGAAAGGCTTGTTTTGGGTTTGTTCCACAGTGATTTCTGGTTTGCCCACTGAGAGGACAAGATGGCACTAAATAGCTGATATTCCGCAAATATGTCCCCAAGGAGATGCAGCTGCCAGTCACCGTCACACATGCAGACAGACACAGCCTCGCACAGTTTCTGAATATACAGAAACAGAGCTTTAGCTGACTGAAGCAGTACAAAGCACATGAATGGCTCTGTACCCCTACAGTTCTAGAAAAGAAGCCCAAACCCTAATTAAATATCATGTTTTAGAAGCCATGAGCGTTTTATGCAGAAGGTGGTTTAACAGTGTTTGCTCTGCTGTGGTGCTTCCTTCCTTTCTTAGCAATATTGGCGTTCTCTGCTCACGACCAGACTGTGGGCACAACCCAGGCTGTGTTGACCCCCTTTATGGAGCTCTAACATCTTCACTTTTAGCAGTGGTATCACTGTTCTTTGAGGTCCCATGATGGTGGCAGAGGGGGGACAGTATCACTTATGTTGAGGAGAGCTGTGTGAGCTTTGTACCACTAAAGTCAAGGCATGACCAAGCCCTATTAATAAGTTAGAAGAAGACTCTAGCATTGAAGGCAGATGTCCTGGCTTCATGTCCCTGAAGACTTAACCCTCCTGTGCAGCCTCAGGGAGTTTGGTCAAAATTTGTCATAGCAGCTTGGTCATGTCTTTTCCTATTTACCAAGACAAGTGTGAACTCTTGACTGAATAAAATTCAACTCAAGCGAAGAAATTTTGCTTCTGTTGAAAACAGGAGGAATTTTGCCATTCATTTAAATGCACCTTCAGACTAAAATTCAGCTCTCATGTAGGGATGAATGGAGATGTGGAGCCAGTTAGTTCAAGGGCACTGCATTGGAGTACAAATCAACCTAGCTATGGGGAAAGGAGAATTTTGGTCACCAGTGAAACTCAGCTTGCTGCCATATTGCATCAACAAGACATTCTTCTGAATGTTGTGCTTGATTTGTGGTCCTATCGCAGTAGTGACCAAAACCCCACAGCAATGCTTTCCAAACTGAATCAGAGTGCTATGGCCACAAATAGGAGTCAACCTCACCAATTCTGGCTCCAGGCAAGCTGTTGTTTCTCCAAGCCTCTCTTACTAGTAGCTGTGAAGTTTAACAAGAATTTTGAAGACTACCAGATGCACAATGACAGGTAGTTGCCACCCATTCCATGAAGTGCAGAAGAGTGTGAATGGTTGCTCTTGTTAACTGTAATCTGGAACATGAAAGTGTTTGCATTCACCTCTCCCCATGAACTCAAGGACTCACTGCATTAGTGGTCCAAATACCACAACAAATTATCATAGCTTTGCCTTGAGGAGGCCACCATACCTTCTGCCTTTCTTCAGTCTTCCCCTTCTGGGAAATGACAGCCAGCAATCAAGTGAGGAAGTGGTGGACAAGGTTGGCAAGAGAACTGCAGGGTGATGAGAACTTCGCAATCAACAATACAGGATTAAAGGAAGCCTACTTCAAGTATATGGAGATAAAGACCAATGAACCTCTTCTACACAGGGTATTGGTGGAAGAAGATCAGGTTAAAGAATACTTAAGGAAACTAAACATGCAGAAATCCATGGGCCCTGAGCTGGTTGAAGTCACTGCAAAGCCGCTCTGAATAATGTTTGAACAACTGAGGAGATTGGAAGAAGTGCCTGAGGACTGGAGGAAAGCAATCGCCACTCCTATCTACAAAAAGGGCAGGAAGAAGCACCGAAGGAACTACAAGCAGGTCAGACAGCCTCACCTCAATCCCTGGGAAGGTGATGGTTCAGCTAATCCTGGAAAACATTTCCAGGCACATGGAGGACCTCAGGAGTAGTCAGACACATGAAGATACATGAAATCATCAGGCATAATCAGCATGGATTCACAAAGGAGAAGCCTTGCTGGACCAACTTGTTAAACTTCTACAATGAAATGACTGACTTGCTAGATGAGAGGAGAGTAGTGGACATCATTGTCTACGCAGACTTCAGCAAGGCTTTCAACACTGTGTCCCGTAAGATCCTTATAGAGAAGCTGATGAAGTATGGGCTGGATGAGCAGAGAGTGAGGTGGGTTGAATACTGACTGAACTGCTGGGTCTGGATACGCTGCAGTCCAGAGGGACCTTGACAGGCTGGAGAAATAGGCTGACAGGAACCTCATGAAGTTCAACAAGGGGAAGTGCAAAGACCTGCACTTGGGGATAAATGATCCCATGAACAAGTACATGCCAGGGATTGAACAAATGAAAAGCAGCTTTGCAGAAAAGGACTTGGGGATCCTAGTGGACACCAATTTGACCATGAGGCAGCAACAGAAAAAAAGCCAAAATTATCCTGGGCTGCATGAGGAAGATCATTGCCAGCAGGTTGAGGGAGGTGATCTTTCTCCTCTACTCATCACTGGTGAGACACATATGGAGTGCTGGGTCCAGTTTTGAGCTCCTTGGTACAAGAAAGATTTGGACATGTGTCCAAATGTGTCCAGTAAAGGGCCAGAAAGATGACTAAGGGATTGGAGCATCTCTCAGTGAAGAAAGGCTGAGAACGCTGGGGCTGTTTCAATTTGAGAGATCTTCTTTATGAATGATCTTTCCAATGTGTATAAATACCTGATGGGGGAGTAAAGAAGATGGAGCCAGACTCTTCTCATGCTGTTACTCTGTGATACTGTGCTCAGCCCTTCCATGTACCAACAGCAAAGACCACAACTGCAATGTAATTTGCTAATTACTCTAAACACTCCTCCTCCCACCCAAAAAAAGAGGAGGTGGATGAAACCTTCTGTGTAATTAAAATTACTTCCTTAATGGAAGTAACCATGATACTAAATCAGGAAATCTTGACCGCTCTTTCCACTGATAAGGGTATTATGGATCTAGAGAGCAATCTTTTCTTTCTGATGTCCCAGCCTCCCCCTTCCCTTCCGCTTATGGGAAGAAGATGAATCTTTCCATCTGTGAATTACCCAATATAAATTATTCATGGAGCACTTTTATCAACCCTATTAGCTGCACACGAATCTAGGTAAATGTCAAGTCATCTTCGTTAATCCTTCATTCTGGCTGTTGGAAGTGATACTGAGCTGAGTGGTAATGCATTTGACCTCCCAGAATATGCACTTTGCCAGAGAGTCACATTTTGATCAGAAAGTCTAAGTGCTTCTCTGTGGCAGAGCCTGGACTCTAGCCTTTCTGAATAATTGGGTAGTAGGAGGCGGCCCTGATGTTTGCATATTTTCTTCTGGATCACATATTTCAAATGGAGGAAAAAAGGACCTATTAACTCATCTCATGTCCATTTGTGTAATGCCTTCCCTGACTGCTCTCTAACAAGTTTTAAGAGTTGCACTGATTTGCACTTCTCTGCCCTAGGAGATGACTCACTATCTTACATCTTGAAGATTTTTCCCAATAACAACATATCCAGTGGAACTAGTCTTTCACTCTAACCCTCAGACAAGCTCCCTTACTTTAACACGCCAAATATTGTGGTTTTAAAATATGTCAACTGATGCTATCTGTCACAACAGCTTTCCTTCCACAAAGACCCGAGTTCTTTGGAAAGAGACTTCAGCCCAAACCTGCAGCATTTGGCAAGTGTCTTTACAAGTGCCTATGTCCCAAGGACTTCAACACAATTTAAGATGTAAAAAAAAGAGAAAACTCAGGTACCTAAACGAGGGTATTAGTGGGAATTTTCTCATATGTATGTTGGCCTTCATAGCCCACAACTCTGTGATTCCACAGATTTTATACTTTGTAGTGTATTTAGTTACAGACACTTTCTCTCCAGCCCAGTGGATCTTGAACAGCTTCCTGGATGCTGACGTGATTTCCGGAGGTGGGGTAGAACAGCCTAGTGGTGAGGACACATGGAGACTGGGTGGCACCAGATCTGGGCCATGGGATGGAGTCCACGTGAGTGCTCCATCCTGCACAAAGTCGGGTTTGTCATTTATAAATCATGCTTCCAAACAAATAATTGTCATTGCTGCATTTGGTAGGCAGCCCAGTCCCACTGGTCTGTGTTAGGGACAGTCTGGGAAGACCTAAGAGAATGATTCCCCTCATGAGACTTAGAGGTAGTTTCTGCACCAGACGGGCTTGGGCACAGAACGGGTGTCATGCCTCTCGGCCTAGCCAGGACAGAGCTATCTGGGACCAAACGCAAAACTGGAACATTTGAATACCTAAGGTATTTTTAAGTTAAAAACAATGCAAGATCTTTAAATTTTAGGAACCTGAAGAACAGAGATTTTTACGGTCACAGTTTAGGATTTCGGACCCTGCTTTCCCTGCTTTCTATTTTTCTGGTATTCCTTGTGCCTTGCAATGGAGTCTGGTGTGGAAATATCCATATTTCTACCATGTTAACTAGAAGTAGCCAACTTTGAGAAGTCTACACCAGCTTTTCCTCTGCCTAGTCCCAAGCTGTGTCTCTACACTGTTCTGTACTGTCTGTGGAGACATCACAACTCACCTGATGGTCCTCCTCAGTGTTTCTTTGCTTGGTGTGGTCACACCTTATTGTTTCAGATCTGGCCCTGAGTAGCTTGCCCCAGGCTGCATGGAGAGTCTGTGGCAGAGCAGAAAAAGGAACACCAGCTAGTGCCCAAATCCTTAATCCATCCTTCCTGGGTGCACTGCAGTTGTCTCACAGGCTGGCACTACACTAAATATAAAAGGATGAAAACAGCCAGACAATATGTTTCCTACTTCCAGGCTTTCCTGGTCTCTCTTTTTGCATCTCTCTTGTTGATCCCATATGTAAAACGTAGAGCAAATAACGACTGATGCCAGCTGGAGTACTGCCTCGGTACAGACGTGAAATGATGCTTCCCCTTGGTGTCCTTCTTTTCCATAATCCTTTTCTAATCTGCTGGCAAGGAAAGAAAGACCATATTAGAACTACAGCTGCCCCTCTCGGATGGATGTAGAGACACAAGTTTGCACATGCATTACTCGGTTTCTGCCAACTCCATAACAATAACAAATTTTACTGTTTAAAATAAGAATTGTGGAAGCATAGCCCTTGGGGAGAAGTTGTATATGACGGTACAAGAAATTTGTAGATATTCAGTGGACATCAAAAGTATTTGAAAAGGGCTTGAACCTTTTCTACCAAATAGGTTATGAAGCATGTAAATAATTCAAGTATGTAAATCAAACCTGTTCGTTTCATACACTTGTCAGCAGGCATTTGAAACTCAGCATCTCCTCCTTCCTGGCTGCAAGATCCTGGATTATATTCTCTGTAAGGCAATATGGCTTTCTCAGTTTAAAACAGAGCTTTTTTCTTCATCCATCTTCTCTGCACAGCCGAAAGCCTCTCCCACATGTTTGACTAAACATTTAAGGAGTAGTTGTGAAGTGCCCAGCCTGGGTGAGAGGGGAGTTAAGGAATCAACTGAAATCGGTCAACCCTTATTTACATTAGTGCATAAAGAAACTGAAGAGATTCCTAGGAAAAAGTGTCCTGCACTGAGGTCGGTTAAACATGAAAACAACACGTCTCATTTAGCACAGCTCTAAACCACAGGCTGATAGAGATTGAACAAGTCCTCTGAGGAAGCAGGACGACATGCATGCCTTCTCCAGTGCTCTTCCCAGGCATCCAGAGTTGATTGCTCTCTGAAACAGGATGCTGGGCTAGGAGGATTTTTCAGTCTGACCCAGCACGGTCATTCTCACAGTCTCCTATTAATGGCAAACTGTGCAGAAATAGCCAGCCAGAGAGCTGAAAAACCACTATGGAGAGCTTGAGCTTGAGCAGCTGTAGGAAAAAGCGGTGGGGTATCAAGACCACAGCCTTGTGACTCTGCTGCTTTCCCAAGCAAGTCAGAGACACGGCATGGCCCTGAGCTGTGGCAGCTGGTTTGAAGGGAGCTCTGGCACATTATGTTGTATGTGTGCTGGAAACAAAATGCCTGGAAGGTCTGGTTGGTAAAAGCTAGAGTCACCTTCTCCTGGAAAAGATGATTTGCCATATGAGGTGAATTTTCTTATGAGCTGTGTGACTCCTGAGAACTCCCAGATGAAAACCCCAGAACCAGAGCCTCTTCCCCTTCTCCATCTGGAAGGGAGCTGAACATTTCTCCTGGCTTCCCACTTCTCTCCTACACTTGCTTTACTTTTGTTAATTAAAAGAATCCCTTTTTTTTCCCCTTTCATTAAACAATTTATGGCTGAACTGTCCTCATTCTTAAAATATATGGACCAAGAATTACAAGCACTCTCTTGACTTGACTGGCCCAATAGGAATGTCAATGATACAGTGGCTTGCGTTTTGATGTCATGATTAAGTTAGGGATTTCAATTTCACACTATACACAGTCCTATCCTATTATCCATACTTTATGGATGTGGAAATGAGCATGTTGATAACCAAGATGCCTAAAAATCATGCAGGAAGGGGAGAGGGCAAGAAACTGAGTCTTTTTTCCAAGGAAAAAAATGATCCTCAGAAATAAGTAATTGAATGTGGCTGATAGGATATACAGACCACAATCCAAATGATACACATATGCAATATTTTAGCTCTGTAAGTATCTAGATAAGCCTATCTGGTAGCAGCAGCAGCTGATCCAGTGACATATGAGAAGCTCAAATCCACCAAATATGAGATTACACTTTACATTTAGAAAGCATCTTTCCCTGAGGATAGCATACCGTTTTGCAACTATTAAATATTAACATGATACTATTCTAGCCCACTGCATGTGTGATACGTTAGGGGGCAAGCAACTATATTTTTTATGAGACACCCAAAAGTAAGGACAGAGTAACCCATGGTTGTGGATTATGCTTCTTGCACCTATCTGTTGTAAATGTTGAAGACTATCAAGTGTGTTTATGTCCTCTTGACACAAGTGTAAGAACATGCCTGGTGTGGAAACGGGTGAACAACCCCAACTGCAAAGTTCCAGAGAAATAAGGCAGTAAAGGGACTGCGAAAAGACTTGAATGTGTCTTACCTCTGACCTTATATCCTCATGTTACTCTGGGCAGATTGCTCAGTATCTTCATGCCTGTTTTCCAGCCATGAATCTGGAATATAAGTATTTATTATCTTTGCTTGGCTTACCCATTCACAATACAGCTCCCCAGGATGGAATGTGGTTATTATTTTGAGTTTGCAAAGCCCATAGCATGGAAGGGTCCTAGGCTCCAATTGCTACACTAACATAAACAGTAATAAAAGTCGAACAGTTCTTTGCTTCTCGTTGCACGGAACCAGCCACAATAGAGGAAATAATATCTGGTTTGCTACCTCTGACAGGTGGACAAATCTCACTTTTTCCCCGGAAGAAACTGTCAGTAATCAGGAAGGAAAACTTTCCTGCTGGAAGGCCAACTTGTGTACCTGGTGGAAAGACATGATTATATGGTGGAAAGACATGATTATATCCAGTCTTGAAGCAAAACCATCAATACCTGATATATGAGTCTGTGTCTCTCGGGTGTGAGGGGGTCCACGAGCTCAGTCACAAGTGAGCCCATTGAACAGCCAAGTGATCATTCCACAACAGCAAATCGCAGGAAAAAGAAATGCTTGATGCAGGTTAGTGCTTCACAAAGATAATGAATGCTCACTGCCTCCAGATTGGGAGGGCTGCAACCTGTTCCACAGAGAAGAAAAAGACCATCTTTTAGCCTGTCAGTAGCAAGGAGACAGACGGTCTTTTATGCACTAATCTTTCTCTGTGCCCCTAGAAAATCAAGGGATTTTTTTCACTGAGAAACTACATGGCCAAACTCATTTAAAAGAATGTATTGCAAAATGATTTAGGTCATTATGGATTAGGCAAGCTTCCCACTTCTCTGGGAAACTAAACTAAACAACTCTTTGAAAGAGCTGTGTCAGATACAATCCTCTTTGATACACTCCATCCCCAGTTGGCATCTCACAAAGGACTGTATAAAGGGGACGACTGATCCTCCTCTCTCTCACACCAGTGACAATTAGGGGTAATGCTGTTATTGGGAAGATGCAGGGACATCGGGCTCAGAGCATCTGAAGGGACTGATCTTTGGGTGCAAGTGGTGGCATTGAGAAATGCAGGGGATGTGGATTATACAATGACTAATAGCAGCCTTCCATTTCCCCCTTTTCCTTCTTTCTTCTCTTCCCTGTTGTGATCTAAAAGAGATTGGAAATCGAGTCTCCGGAGGTGAAAAGCTAAAGTGCAAGTGTGCATTAGCTACCTTGTCTTATTTGCTTCTCCCAGGTGCTCCGTATTGTAAAAGTTTCATTCGTTACATCTGAAATCCCATCACTGTCAATCCCATGCATAATGGGAAAGGGATTCATTAGACCCAAAGCAAATGGTTTCATTTTTACTGATTTATTCAATGAATTTGCTGAATGCCACAACTACCTTTTCAGAAATTTCATGCCATAGACTGATCAGAGATATTAAAACATAATCCATATTGCTTATTTATGACTGGCTGTAGAAGTCGCATGGCCTCGATGCACCACCTGGATGACCATGACCAGCCAAACAATCAATTTCTACCATCCACCAGCACAGGTTGCTTTGGAGTTTACTTTATAATCACTTTTGATTTGTATTTTTTTTTTTTTTTTCCAGAACTTCACAGGATTTAAAACCAGAGGGCTTTCTGGGGTCATCTGATTTAAGTTTCTCAAATTTCACCTGGTTTATCCTGAATAAGTTCAATAACTTCTCTTTGATGAAAATGGATGTGGTTCCTGGACCAGTGACAAAGCGAAGATGAAAGAAGTCATTCTCTGAGCAGAGGCATTAATGAAACCAGCTTCGTTATAGATTGGTGCCTTCACAGCACTAACACAAGCTCTCCCTCAGACTCTCAGTGTCTTGTTGGGTGAGAAACAACATGTGTGTTAGGCCTATTTCAGAGCTATGTGTGCCAGCCGGTGGGTCAGTACCTGCATGGCTGGCCAGCTGCCACCAAATAAATTGGCTAATGATGTGAGTTCTTCCTGTCTTTTCAATTTAGAGGGTGCCAATCCCTTCTCTTTCCTCCACCCAATGATAAATTTAGCATCATCGAATCAAGAATCATAGAATCTCATAGAATCATAGAATCATAGAATGGTTTGGGTTGGAAGGGGCCATGAAGGTCATCATGTCCAACCCTGCTGCAGTAGCAGGGGCACCTTCAACTAGATTGTTCAGAGCCCCGTCCAACCTGACCTGGAATGTTTCCAGGGATGGGGCATCTACTACCTCTCTGGGCAACCTGTGCCAGTGTTTTACCACTATCAGCATAAAAATTTTTTCCTAATATCTAGTCTGAATTTCTCCTCTTCTAGTTTACAACAGTTACCCCTTGTCCTATTACTACAGGCCCTGCTAAAAAGCTTTTCCCTGTCTTTCTTATAAGCCCCGTTTAGGTATTGAAAGGCCGCAATAAGGTGTCCTTGGAGTCTTCTCCAAGCTGTACAAACCCAACTCTCTCAGCCTCCCTTCATAGGGGAAGTGTTCCAGGCCTTTGATCATTTTTGTGGCCCTCCTCTGAACCCTCTCCAACAGCTCCATGTCCTTCTTGTGCGGAGGGCTCCAGAGCTGGACGCAGCACTGCAGGTGAGGTCTCACCAGAGCAGAGTAGAGGGGCAGAATCACCTCCCTCGACCTGCTGGCCACGCTTCTTTTAATGCAGCCCAGGATACGGTTGGCCTTCTGGGCTGCAAGTGCACACCACCCCTGTGGATATTCTCTCAGAATCTCCTACCTCCTCCCCTTCAACTGTGATTGGAATTGACTAATAAGTTTCAAAATTCATGAGGGAATGGAGGGAGGAGCAGCAGGAGAGCTGTTTTTTGTAGACATAGATCACATAGGTATGTCTTCTTAGGAAGTTAATAATGAATGCAAACATGATTGAAGAAGCAATGAATTAAGTTAATGGAAAATATTTATCTTTATTCTTCAAGCTCTGGGAAAAAAAAAGATATTGCAGACAGGGAAAAGCCCATCTCTATTACATTAGCTTGTATTCTCAATCAATAGGACTTTGGTACCAACCCTCAGCCAGGGTCAGTAGCTGCCCCTACCCATACTAGATCTATGTATATAAATACAGTAAAATGAAGAGTGAATACTTGCTGAACAACAGATCAAAAATCTGGTAGGTAGGTTTTTTAAATTTTTTTTTTTCTTTCTATGTAAGTATTAGGGAATTGTGATTGCCCTAGTTTTAAGCTACTGACGCAGTCATGTAGGTTTATGTAGTTTTGAGAGCTCTATGCTGGATGCACCAGTCCCCATAAAGCTCCAGTACTTCTTATGAGCCCCCCTTTAAGAGCTTGACATTTGCTATGAATCCATTCCCCTCTTGCCCTCCCCTGCGAAACACCAGCCTTTCTTCCCACATTCCGGTTTCACAAGCCCTGTAGTAGCCTTGCCAGAAGCACTGATGGTCCACTTAGATGGAGGAAAGACCACACAGCTGTGTTTACCAAAGAAATCACAGTCAGAAAGGAATCAACTAGAAGTAAAATTATTTTGCTGGTATACCAAAGTCTAAATCATGGCAAGCCTTGCAAAATGAGTAAGGAGGAGGCTGGAAGGATATATGACAGTTAGTCCATATGTAAGGGTGAAAAACTAGCTCCAACATCTTTATAAAAGGTTCTCTTTGGAAAGGGACACTAGTTTTACAAAGTTGACGTTGTCTGACAGTATTACCCAACACCTATACGTGAAACAGCGATAAAATTGAGGGCAGTCCTTTATCTACAATAGCGGCACTGAACTTGTGCCTGTTGGGGAGCTGCTCTGTGATTCAACACATTCAATTGCACAGCACCGTTATGTTTCCTAATGGTTTAAGAGAAAAAAATTAGAAATTTTATCAGCTGTATTTATGGTAGCACCTTTTCTGGGATGCTTCAAGAAGAGTTAAAATCTAATAAGCACTGACTATAACAGAGAACATGGAAACCCCTGTGTGATTTTATATCACCACTTTTACCGAGGAACAATGACTTCCAGAGGTAAAGAGCTTTTTCTCTGCATTAAGTTTCCGCACTGATGTAACCCTGTTGCTTGCATCTGGGTTGCATAAGCATAAACCCATATTATATGGATGTGCTACAGTAGTAAGTGGTTTCACTTGAGTACCCTCAAGTGATTTCCCTCTGATACTCCGAAGTAATGAGTGCTTGTACTGACACACTCACACAGGTGTAGCTGCATTTTTGTTTGAAACCCAAATTTTCAGTGGCCCATAATTTGGATCTCTGAAGAACCAAGGGCAACTAAAACTCAAACATGCCAAACTAAACTGTACTTGTAGCAGTCTGAGTAGTGACAACAGCAAGATGATTGCAATAAAAAGGCAGAATATTCATGCAGTATACGATGGTCTGTAACCACAGTAGCACATTGCTGCATAGATCAATTTACAGGTACTTACCAAGAAGAAACAGTCATTGCATATTTTATTATTTGTTTAAAGCAAGACAACTGTGCAATACATGACTTAAATAATATGCCATGAGCCCAAATTATTGATATCTTTTTTAAATGAGTGAGAATTTATACCCAAGACTTGCATCCTGCTTTCAATTCACAAATGATGTGGGATTTTTCCAGTAAAAACAGAACAGCAGCAAATGCTGCATTATATGATGTGCATCGAGAGAAAAATTCCAAAGACAAAAACTTGCTTTATGACTTATTCATAAAATGGAGAAACTATGAAATAACACAATTTTTAACTTTAAAGAGGTGGAGAATTTTAAACAATGTGCCTTGGGTGTTGTGTTACACTGTGTCTGAAAGGGTGTTCCTTATAACTGAAGCTACTGTGGGAAAATTTCCCCTGACTTTGAGGGAGGCAAATCAGCACAGAATATGGCCCAGAATCTGTCCACCTATCTGTCACCTAGACTGTTCATTTAAATATTTTTCTGTCTTAATGCAGATGAGGTCTCTCTTTTACCTCCAAATTGTCCTAGAAACTTTAACCATTGCGCAGATTACAACAACCATTTCAAATTAATGTTATAATTCAGTGCATACAGGTTTTCAGAAAACATTATCACTCCTACTGGAATGAAAACTGCACAGCCTTTACTGTAATGTTGCTATCATTTTGCTGTAATTAACTACTAAAGATCCGACTTAAATTTACAAAGACGTAGGTCAAGTTAATAGTCTTGTTGCTTAGCAAAAGGGGAGAACTCAATAGGGCTACTGGAGCAGCAGCTACCTATGGTTAACCAAGATTTTGAAATACTGGTTTCTTGAGACCAATATAGCTTCAGAAATATGATTTCTCACAGCCTGCAGAGTTCCAGGAACTTGTTTCCAAAACATCTACAGATGAGCAATTAAGTTGCTGGAACTATGTCCAAAGGCTTGCAAAACAGCAACACAATAAACTCAGTAGGCTGAAGATTTACAGTCTGGACCTCCTTTGTTTACTCAGAACAAGGTGCATAAATACCAGATAAGTTTGGGGTTTTTTTTATTAAAAAAAATCCACATATTTTAAAATATAAGCTTCTTTTCCAAAAGCAATAAAAAGGCTGTCCCTAAATGGAGTATTATGAGTCAGACACCCGGTTAGTTGTAAGGATTTGGCTCCTAAGTTTTCTTGATACAGATATTTTACTGCTTATACTAGTCTCGCTGTAGCTTGATAAGGGAATTTTGGTTTTGTTTTTGTTTTTAAGCTAGATAAACCTCTTTTCCACTCAGGCAAGAACAAGGATGTCAGTGTCACTGCCCTGGTCTGAGTTCACAAAGGTAACTGCCCTGGTTGGCAGGTCCATGGGAATTTGGAGTTTAAGTCCCAGTGTTGGTGAAACTTAGGTTGTTTGAAGACAGATTTTTAAAAGTAGAAACCTGTCTACATCTGTGGGTAAATACCTGAGCTTAAAACGCAAGTTTACTAATCCATGTAAGGATGGCTATATCAATCTGCAATTTGTTAGACATGCAAAAGTGTTGCATAGAGGAAAAAGATTTGAGATGTGCTAATTAATACCCTTGTTGCGCACTGATCATCAGGTAAGTTTACCTCCACACATATAAGAAGCCAACTAAAGCTGTAAAACTCATAACCCTACCAATGAAGCTATTTCTCCAGCAGATTGTAAAAGACAAAGAAAGAAGGATATTGCTGCTATTTCAGCCTTGAAAGCTGGAGGTAAGACTAAAGTCTGGAAACAGATGGGGGCTGGTGTCCTTCTGAATCCAGCCCAGGTGTTGTGACAGCTGAGCTACAAGTGGATTTTCAGCCCTCTGCTTGCTTCTTCATGGAAAGGAATATGTAAATTATGTGTAAACTAAAGCTGAATGAAAAACAAGCTAGAAACGAGAAGAATAGGGTTAGCAGGATCAGAAAAAATATTTCTGAAGAAAAATTACCTACCTATCACAGACCTCTGCTTTAGGATGAGAAGCAAATCCTCCAGAGATGCTCATTTCTCTGCATCAGCTATTGAGAGTCCTTTGCACCTTTGCAAGGTGCCAAATTTTCGGAAAGCTATAACTGTTCAAGAATAAATCTGACCCTCTGAGCCTCCGTGGCCTGCTCTTTAATCTTCACTGTCCTTTGTAGCCCTTCGCAAGGCCATATACAGTGAATAATCCTGTTACTTGTGGGGATCCCATATATTCAGGAGGACCATTTTGCTATTATATTTCTTCCTTCTGTTTCTAGTTTTCATAATGTTTCTGGAATATACACTAGCGATGTGGTTTTATATTCTTTTGCCTTACCAAAAACCAGCTGATTTATCTCACTGTAATATAACCAAATAAATTAGCACCCAAAAGAACTTTCTATCAAAGCCCACAGGCCTAGAGGCACAGGAAAATTGGTATTACTGCAGAAGACAATTATTTGGTTTAAGATGGATAAAGATTCTGCAGGGATTTGATACTAGCTTAAATTTTGCAGAGGCATTATAGCTATAAATCAGAGGGAAAGTAAAAAGCCTCAGACGGTCCAATTTGCTGACAATTTTTCCTCCACATTTATTTTTAAAAATATATCTAATAGCAAACAAGGTTTGTTACTGTTGGATTTGTTTGCGCTGTGATAGCATCTAAAATACTGCTGGAAGCTTTCCAAGCTCAGTATAAATTTCAGTATCACTCTGAAAAGTGTATGTTACATCACCTTCATGCATCTCAGAAGTGTGTTGCATGAGAAAGAAATCTCATTAAAGTACCAGATATTGCTGTCCTGACTTTGAGCAAATACTGGGATCTGGGTCCTAGTCCAGGTTTTGGAAAACCAATTAATTATTGCAGGTGCTTCAGGTATTAGATGCTCAGCTACAGACACCTTGAAGAAGGTTGCATTTCAGAATCTACTATGCTTTGAATATAATTAGTAGCTTTCAAAAATCTTGGCTTTCCTTGAACTCTCTGGTGAGGACTGAATCTTAAATTCCCGTGGATGGATTTATTTTATCAGCCGTTTGGGTTTTATTTATTTGTTGGACTGCTATTGTTTGGGTTGGTTTGTTATAGAGGACTAGGACTGAAAGGTCATTCCTAAAAGGCTATATTATATGTTTTGTTTTGAGCACTTATTCTACTGAATAGTAATATTTAAAACATCCAAACATGGATCATTTTAGTTAAAATGAGAGCTGAAATGGAAACATCACTCTGATCCCTTGATAGGGGTTTGAGTAGGTTCACTTTCTCTGTAAACCATCCATTTTCCCGTCAAAGAAAACCATCTCTGACAGACCTGTGATCTGTTCCAGCAGATCTGTCTAATTCCCATGTTGGCATCAGAATTGTGTTTCTCCTATAGAATTAACCACTCAATCATCAAATAACGCACTGCTACATAATATATTTGTTTGACTACTGACATTTTTTATACATACCCCTTTTATTTCAGATAAGCCTAATTACACTCTGTACCCTTTCAACATACACGGTATGATTTTATTCTCCTAAGCAAAGTGCTCTGAAAAAATGTCTGCCCCAAGATTTATGAAAATCTCACCATAATTTAGAAAGACTTATAACTGCCTTATAACATTTTGTCCTGATATTAAGCTTACCTTCCTGTACCATTTGTCATAATTTTCAGACAGTAAGAAAGAGGAATCCACTTGGGAATTTATATAAAACGAACTTGGATTTTTAAGTCTAGAATTAACTTCTCGGATTGATTTCTATGTCCCTTGCACCCTTCAAATAAAATGCACATAAAAATGTAATATCTGTACATGAAATTGTCGATTTATGGAACTATTAAGTGTATGACAAAACCAATGGAAAAATGATGAGCCTAGCTTTTTCTCAGGCTCTTTCTAACTAACTTTTTGCTGCAGAACGTTACCCTACTTGGTTGTAGTGTGTGTCTTAGTTGCCATTTGTGTGTCTTGCTCTACATAATGTCAGGCAGCAACAATTCAGACCCTAAAGAAAATTTTACTTCCTCCCTTAGTTTGCTCTGTTTCAATTTTTCTGTCAGCAGCACATTACACGTGGAGTGGTTGTCGCAAAATATCTTAATTGGAAACAGTGGAATATCAAAGCTCTCATCAAAGAGACATTGGATTTCATGGGGACTCGGGGTGGGAGTATGTGGACTGTACTTGTCTGGATTTCTTCTCTTGATGCTCCTGATCCCTCAGGGCTCTGTGCTTTTTTTCTGCTTCAGCACTAATATTATCTACCCAACTATCAGATGTTTCCTTAGGTATCTCAGCCAATCTGAGGCAGTAGGGCAAATTTAGCACTAATATTATCTACCCAACTATCGGATGTTTCCTTGGGGATCTCAGCCAATCTGAGGCAGTAGGGCAAATTTACAGATATTTAATGAATTATTTTCCAAAAATGTTGCTTGAACCTCAGCTGGGATAGTTACCACCTTGGATCTCAAACTGGGAACACGTCAGAGAAGACGAGTTCTACCAAAGGAAGGCTGTTTCATTTCCAGGTGTAGGTTTTTGTGAGAATGTGAAGTCTGTCCATACTGTGACCAGCAGTAAAAATCCACCTTGTGTGGATACAGGCATCTCCCTTGGGTAGCAACGTAGTCATGGCAACATGGAGCTCAGTCTCTGCTACCCACTGAGCATCTATCTGTCTTCTCCCAGCTCCCTTGGGGTGAGATCAGCTAGAAGGTAAAAAGCCCCTTTGTCTATATTCTTTATTTAGATTATTTGACTTAACAGCAAGTATTGTCTCAAACATTGCTTTGCTGGATTTTTTTCTGTGTTTCTGTGCCTATGTAGGAGTGATGAGCTGACCACGTGCAACCCCACAGAGTGCGTACAGGACTGCTCCCATCAACCTTTGTGTGGCACATCATCCCGAAAGTCATTCACTAAGAGATCCTCTCCTGATAGAGTGTAAGACAGACAGCTCCAATACACCGCAACCTCTTCAGTTCTGAATCACCACCTGAAGGTGCCTCTTCCTCCCAGCTGATTAGATATTAAACTCTGTATTAAATTGTCTTTGACTTATACTTGCTAGCTGGAATGAGTCTGCTGGTTGTTGCAGGCTAAGAGTATTCTTCCTCTTCTCACCAAAAAGATGAATGTCAGCTTCTGGTAGCAACTTGTAACACTTTAGTCCTCAGTACACAAGTTAATAATGAGAAAAGAGACCTCAGCCCTGCCTTGAAAGCTTCTGAACCCTTTCAGTTTATCTCAGTATTGACAGCTACTCATATTCAAAAAGTCATGATCCAAGCCTCAAAAATCAGTGCTGAACACCATAACATGAATACACCTCTGTTCTCAAAACTAGCAAAGGAAGAGAAGCACCTCTTCTTCTATAGGTATCCCCATATTATTCAGGTTGTGGGATGGCCTCCACCAATTGCAGAGAGATCCTACCTTTGGGGACCCTTATGAGGCATGAGAGGCTGAATCTGGGTCTCTCTCTATCAGCCCGACAACAGTTTGGGATCTAGCTACTACCCTGCAGTGTTGCAGCCCCGGGCATGTGGAAAAGGTCACTCCTCACCTCAGTCCTCTATTTTTTCATTTCATTTATTCTCCCACTGGCTCTTCTGTTCTCTGTCTCTTTCTGCTTTTTTATCTAGAATTACTTTCATTCCTTTTTAACTGCAACACTTGGCCCCTCTGTTGGCTGCAGTCAGGGGAAAATCCTTATGATGACATAGTCAAAGAGATTTGACACTCTACAAGACAAAGGGCAATGTCTGGGAAGGGCAGAGTGATGCAGCATAGATTCTAGATGTCAGATAACATTATCAAAGGGTAAAGTTTAATATAATTCTTAGCATGTGTTATATCTTTCAAAGCAAGGTTTGCCGTACATTCTGCGCTTCAGATGGTAACCAGCGAGATCTATTTGTGCTTTCAATACTTTTATATAATAAATCCTTGTTACTTTCTCTTCTCATTCCACTCTAGCTCCCACTTTTATCACCATCTTCAAGTTTTAAAAAGTAGAGAGAAAACAATTGCTTAACACTTGAGAACTGTTGCCCTCTTTTTTCCTCATTTGTAGGTAGTTATATAATAACTCCTACATTTGTTAAGATTAGGATTTTAAAGTATGCAGACCTAATTGCACCTTCTTTCATAGTTAAGTGTCCAAGTCAGTGCATTTATGAGCCCCTGTGAATTTAGATCCAGTCAGTTACTTATCTTCATCATTAAAGCCCCTTGTGCTGGGTGTTTTAATCTTGGATTGTGTTTTGCATAAGCAATTATGACCCGAGGCCAAACTTTTCAATAATGATGCACAAAGCTAGGCATCCATTCTTATATTTAGCACACAGTTAGAATTGTCTAGTTTTCAGAGGTGTTGACCACCCTTAAATTCTAGTGTTCTTTCTGGGATCTCCATATGATCATTACAACCAAAATTCATGCAATGTTTAGATAGGTGGACTAAGGTTCCTCATTACTGTTGATTAAATCCATACCTAAACACTCATTTTAAATAATTTTTCTTTATTTTTGAAATGACTTGCTAGTGCTTAGTGAAAAATTGATGAAAATGGAGATTTTTTTCAATTACATTCCTACAATATACCCAGCTTGTAACTTTTTCAAGCTCAGTATAATTGTCAATGCTTTATTCCTCTACTGCAGCTGTGTTCCTTAATGTATTTTATAGATTGTTGAAGTGCATTCCCAAAAAGTCCTCTAAGGATGTCCAATCTTACTTAAGCAATGAATTAAGTCTTTCTACTGAGTTATGATTATATTTGACAACAAGGTATGTATTTGTCAAGTTATCCTGTTTCCTTAACATTTTGGAGCTTTTGAGTCATCCAATTCAAAGTAGCTTACCCCATTCCACCTGCTTTTGACGTCTTGACAACAGCTACACCATAAAAGAAGGAAATTACAAGGACTCCTTAGGTTGTGTTAATGCTCTTGAGTATAGTCCTTATTGGAAATAATGCACTCCTGCGACACTAAAAATAAAAAAAAAAATCTGTCCAAATCCCATCTCTGCTGTCATGATTTTCAAGATAAGTAAAGAACAGCACATCCCCTACTGTGGATTTTTTTGCTTCAGAACAACAACAACAAAAAAACCCAAAACCCAAAACAAACAAATGGTTGTGCCTTTCAGTTTTAATCTTAAAGTGTCTTTGCTGTGAATTGCAGATAGATAAAAGGCACTTCCACTTTGCTGATGTCTTTATGCACCTAGGGATTTATACCACCCAGCATCTTACGTTTGCTATTAGCTGTAGTTAAAGTATCATTACCAGAGCTCATATTAGTAGATACATGCCACAATAAATATGTCTGGATATTTTATTTGAGGGAAAGTCGGGGGACTCTACAAGGATGTAGACCTCCATCAGCTCTGCTTGGTTTGACCAGCCCAGTAAATGAAAAGCCCGGACTCCAATCATGTGATGTAAACTCTTTCATATCAAAGCCTTTATGTGTGATGTTTTGATCTGAAGGTACTTATGTTTGTAGCTTTTGCAAATCTTCTTTCTCCCTTAGAACAATTGACTTATACCAGATAGCAAAGGTCCTCAAGGAACCATTCATTTATCCAGTGAGCTCTGTCTGTGACCTTCTTATCTCACATGTCTTCATGGATCTTTCTGCCACATCCAGCAGTTGAAGGCGATATATCATCCCATTGTGCCAGCTAGCCACTAGCAGAAGCTTTATGTCAGATGGAGACATACGGCTAATATACAGGATATTTGCAATGCAACCTCGGTGCAAAGGAATCATATGGGGGGGTGTGTATGTGTGTGTGTGTGTGTGTGTGCCTCGGTGCAAAGGAATCATATGGGTGGGTGTGTGTGTGTGTGTGTGTGTGTGTGTGGAGAATCAGGCCACTATTGTTGTTTAAAATGACCTGTAAATATTAGGTCAGCTTGTTCGCCAGCAATATTGTGCCCCCGGTTTCAGTGGCAGTTTTTGATCTGTTATCTTTAGATCCCAGCTGGATTTTCAAAGCAAACTGTTGATAGTATATGAACTTTGTTATGCTTTTCAAGTTAACTGCAAAAGGTCGACAACGAGAATTTTGGGGTTTTGATACATGTCTTTGCATTGTTGCACTCACATTTATTTTATTATCAGCTTTAAAGACAGGTTACTTCAATGCACAGCAGCAGAAAGCAGGTTGGCAGACCTAACAGAGGGTCACAGTCAACAGAGAACAGAAATGGACTGTCTGGACAGAGGGTCTCAGACGTGATTTGTGAAGATTTGAGCCAAGTTTGAGTATACAGTAAAGACACATTCAGACTCTTTTGTCCTCTTTTCTAACCAACCAGGCTGCAAAAATATTTCCTTCTTCACTCAGAACCCTGGAAAGGATCTGACTAATTCTGAAATTAAGCACTCAAGCCCTTTCTCACAAACCATCTAAGGCAGTGGATAAGACTCCTGTTCACCTCAGTGGGACCCTAAACCTTTTTTTTTTTTTTCCTTCCTGTGATGAGCTTGCATACTTTGTCTGTGTTTTAGCGATGTCAAGGGGAACTGTGGAAATAATACAGCTCTACTGACACTTTAAGCACTACTCCAGGTAAATGTAAAAGACCCAGAAGTGAAATCCAATTCACATTTTCATATCAAAATCCTAACTTATTTTTGACCACTAAGGCAGAAAAAATAATATTCTTGCTGTTGGCAAGAATATACATGAGTCTCTCAGTTCACATTATATACACCTTAGTCATTTCAACAGCCAGTGTGATTTAGGAATGACCTAGAGCAACACATTATTTGAAAACGATGCCCCTGGTAGTAGGGATGTACGTCCGTACCGCAACTTGTCAAGTTTTTATCTCCACCACAGGGGAGAGTTTAACTTTGCATCACGCCCACATGAAATGACTGGACAAACATACTCTACTGAGTGTTCCTGAACTTCATTTCCTCTCTGCTAAGATCTTACTGCCTTACCTACTGCAGCTTCAAGGATAAATCAAAGGGAACAACATTTACAGCCCCTCCTGCTCCAGGAATGCAGAAAAAAAATCACATTATCACTTTATGTCTGTAAAGCAGTATGTGGCTCGATTCACAGGCTATCCTGCAGAGAGTATCAGAGGAAGGGAAAGCTCTCCTTTGACTAGTGAAAGCTACAGAGAGCCTTGAGAAATTACAGAAAAGACAACTCGTTTATGTAGATGCATCTAAAATCCCAGTGCCTGATCTAAGGTTGTTGCCTACATTCTCTCAGTAGTCAATGGAAAAGAATTTTGGCACCTCTGGAAACATGATTCATCCCATCCTCAGATATTGATTTCAAATAGGTGGGATGTTGTCTCTCTTATTGACTGTGTTAATTGACTGTGTTAATAGGTGTTATGCAAAAATAGATGTCAATTGATAGGTGTTATGCAAAAATCTACAATAATACTATTTCAGTATATATATTTCATTATCTGTGCAGTACCTTCATAGATAGCAGGCAGTCTGTTGGCCTAGCAGAGCAGTCTTATATGGTCTGTGACAGCAAATTAAAAGAAAAGGCTGAAAAGCTTCTCATCCATTAAATGATTCCTGTTGGCTTTGAGTCAAACCTTCAGCTAAATAAATTGAAATGTTTCCATTTGAAAACAAACAAACAACCAAACCAAACAAAACATCATCCAATCAGTAAAGATGGGAGAATATACATAGAGAGAAACAGCAGCAACAAGTCTTCAGTAATTACGTTTGCCACACCTAGACAGAAGGGTAGAAAGAGCTGTGAAAAAGAAGTCATAATATTTCTTCTGTTTATATTAATCTTGATTTGAGAATGGTCAAGCTTTGTGGGAGGTGTTTTGTTTCTGTGTAGTTTTGATCTCATTTGATTTGATTTTGTTTAGCTCTCCTATTTCAGTACGAGATGCCAGCTCGTTCCTGTTGATTGAAGGTATGTGTGCTTTAGCAGCCATTTCCTAAGGAAGAGGCATCAAAATTCATAGAACAATGTCTCAGCACTACCTTGCACCTGGCAAGGTGATGCAACCGAAAAGGTAGGTTGTACAATACATGCATTTCCCTTTGTGAGTTTGTACCTACACTCTTGCTAAGAATTTATCATGTCAGCAATAGCTTTAGAACACACTTATTTCTCCTATGCCATCACATATTTACCCATCCTGGTAGGGCTGGTGCATGCTCCGTATCCAGTTTCTCCTAATGCCCAGCTTAGATCATAGTGTTGCTTTCTGCATTAATTGTTTTTCTACTTCGTCACTTCTGTTCATCTCTCCTTATCTCACTCTGCAGCTTGCCTGGAGGTGAGACGTGATGTTTGCTTCCTCTACTTCATCATGCCATTGGTTATCTGAAAGGATTCAAATCTGATACTTCTATCCAATGTCTTTCCTGCCTCAGTAAACTCCACATCCCATGAAGTGTGTCATTCATATCAGGAAGGAGCATCAATACAATCTCCAGGAATACCACCTGAGTAAGAAGGTGATTTTGTTGGTGTCTCTTTGTTGGAGCCATTACAGTAGAGTAGACACCTTCTAGAGCCCTGAAGCCCTGTAAAGACCATCTAATTGATCACAGCCTCTTTTGCCAAAGAATTGGGTGCCCCCACTACAAGAGACGATTCTTCCTCTACTTATAGGTGTCAAGAAGGGTTGCTCACCTTTCTTTCCAAACATCGTAACCTGGAGATACCTTGGCACTTGCGGGGTTTCAGGAAGAGTTTCTAATGTGGGGTAGGACCACCAACAGGAGCTGCAGACTCTATCGGTTTGCCACCTTTGTTCAGATATGTCAGCTTTAGTTCCAGGCTGTGTTCACAAACCCACAGGATCCTCACAGCATTTAACACAGACCTTTCCATGGTGGTGCCAAAGGCCAGAAGACAGCTCATCATTCGTACCTTCTAGGTTTCCCCTCTTCACTCATCTTTGTGGTGCCTAAAGGCTTCTTGTTACTCACCTGAGGAAGGGAGGGTGGAGGGCTGATGGTGAAGGGTGAAAAACAAAAGGCAAAGAGCAGCAATGGTCTCAAATTTCCTCTGAAATTGTACTTTTTATTGTGAAGATAGGTTGGAACAGATGGTTTCATTAAGAGCATACTCTTAATGAATATGAAATGAATGATTGAATAAAATAGAAGAATTTCTCTTGATCTTGATGAACTTTTCACAAGTTCTGGAGGACTGGACCTTGATCAGGAGACCCCCAGCATGGATCACCAGTATGATCAAACTTTTTCTGTGGGAAGAAGAGAGATTGTTATGCATCCAGATGAGTCCATATATTCCATAGTCCTAAAGTTCTGGATTAAATATGCATAAAACTGAGGGAGCTTATAAAGGTTTGTAAATAAATCCTCTGGAAGTGTGATTGTGGCCACAGCAAGCATGGCATCTCTGAGCAGGAGGGCAGCCCTTCTCATTCACCGTTGTTTGAATAATTGGAAAATCATTCACCCATTACTATTTTACGGCCACAGCTGCAATCCTCCCTTGAGCTGGCACCTCAGCTGGGGATGCTTCATTTCCATTTAATAGGATGAAAAGCATGTGGCTGTGAATCACCAGGTTCTGTCTCTGCTGCCGTAACATGAGCACGTTCACTGTATTCGATCAACTGTGCTACAGTTCAAATTGATGGCAGGGCTCGCACCTCATTTCCACACACAGAGTCTGTGAACTTTCTGAGGCTGTGAACATTTCCCTTGCGAATCTCCTCGGTTCTAGAAGCCTACTCATTTTTTTTTTTTTCAATTTTATTTTTTTGACTGGTTTTGGGTGCTAGATACTTTGTAGACAGACTAGGTACAGTCATTCCCTAAAGCTTTCATTAACAGGACTTTTTCTTTCTGTCCAAGATTTTCTGCCACATTTATTATCACACAAGCTCCTGAGCATGTGTGCACATTAGGATGCCCATAAATCACTGTACAACCCTAGCTACACTCTAAGAGCCCAATTCCACAGTGCTTTGGCTAATCTAAACCAGAGCTACTGCAGTCGCTCTCTCTCCTTCACCCCTAGCCTGATGTTCCTGCTTTCATCTTTGAGCTGGCATTAACAGATTTGTTACAAAGGTTAATATTTTATGCAATATTATGTGATGATGCAGTTAAAAGCTAGTCAGACTAGTTTTTGTCCACCAATTTTCCTGAGTTATGTTATTATCCTGTACCAATAATGCAAGTCAGGGAATAATACCATGCGGAAAAAAGATGAGATTGAGTGTAGTATCACAACAAATCTGATTTAGAGTGGCTTAAACTGCCCTGGTGCCTCTCCCCTGCACGTGTGGGTACATGCATGTGTTTATAGATGTGTATTTCTAGCTACACATGAACAAAAATCTATAGATCAAGCACTTCTAGACTGTTACACATAACACTAGGGGTATAAAACCCTTAATGAAAAGTTTAAAAGATCCCATTGAGATGCTTTTACAGGAGCTGCAGAGTGACATTTCCCAGGAAGGCAGGCAGCAATCTGATACTAATCCTGACCTCCCTGAAGGTGCTGTTGGGTGAAAACCTCAACACATTGATTGGTCAATCAGGCATTAACACTGCTCAATTCATCAGGAGTAACGAGCTGTAATAGCCACAGCTTCCCTGTTGCAGAGGGAATTGGACACAAGTGGTGCCAGCACCTGTGTGTCATTCTGGGAGTGTAAGGATAGGGTCTGGGGCAAGTACATAAAGGGATGGTGAGGAGCCTATGGTGCATTTTTTTTTTTTTACAGGTGGAGGACAAGACTAGGGAATGGAGAGATGAGACTTCGGGTCATAAAAAGGGGGAAAAATAAATCTTGGTGTGAAAAGGTGGAGGAATAAGATAGAAGTGGCTGGCCTCCTAGGCTATGAGGGCAGGGGACAATGAATAGAGATTTTCTTTTGTTTCTGTTTCCAATTTTTCTAAACTCAGATGTGGGAATTGCTACCAGTATCTGTAGCTACTGCTGTTATTTGCAGTTCTGCCACTGTTGCTGGCAATGCCTGCAGCTACTCTATGGTTGGTGGCAGCCAAGTAGCTCATGTCTGGGTTATGTGGCTGAAGGCTGCAAGTACACGAGGCCTAGCAGCTGATGTAGTGGAAACTGGGATAGTGCTGTACTAAAGCTGGCTGTGTTCAACCTTTATGGCAATGTGGGAGATACAAGGTGTAACACCTCTTTTGCTGCTATGTGGAGAAGATGCCTTCACTTCTGGACAGCGGAAGGCAAATCACCTTCTTCGACCTGGTTATATCAGTAGCGGTTCCTCCAAGAGTAAAGCAGAAGTTTGATCATCTTACCAGGTGGTTCCTTTCCTTATTCATTTGTTTTCCTCCCTGTTCTCTGTATTGGTTGTAATTTTTTTCTTTCTAATATTTTCCACAACAATAAGGAAGAAATTCTTCATAATGAGGATGGTGAAACACTGGAATTTGTTGCCCAGAGAGGTGGTGGAAACATTCAAGACCAGGTTGGACGGGGCTCTGAGCAACCTGATCTGGGTAATGGTGTCCCTGCTCACTGGAGGGGGGTTGGACTAGATGGGGTCAGGGGTCCCTTCTAACCCAAAACATTCTATGATTCTATAATAAAATTCTATTCCTCTGCAACCAACCTCTGCTAATACTGATTCAGCCTTTATCACTGTCTTAGTTTTGGCTGGGATACAGTTAATTTTCTTCCTAGCAGTTGGTATAGTGCTGTGCTTTGGATTTAGGATGAGAATAATGTTGATAACACACTGAAGTTGTAGTTGTTGCTGAGCAGCTCTTAGATTAAGTCAAGGACTTTTCAGTTTGTCATACTGCCCTGCCAGCGAGGAGGCTGGGGGTGCACAAGGACGTGGGAGGGGGCACAGCCAGGACAGATGACCCCAACTGGACAAAGGGTTATTCCCTACTGTATGTCGTCATGTGAACAATAAAACTGGGGTGAGTTGGTTGGGAGTGTGGCGGTTGCTGTTTGGGGACTGGCTGGATGTCAGGCAGTGGGTGATGAGCACTTGCATTATGCATCAGTGGGTTTGTATATTCTTTTATCATTATTTTTTTTTTTTTTTCATTTCCTTTTCTATTCTATTAAACTGTATTTATCTCAACCCATGAGTTTTACCTTTTTTCCTGTTCTCTCCCCCATCCTGAAGGGGAGTGAGCGAACGGCTGTGTGGTGGTTAACTGTCTGCTGGGTTAAAACCACAACAATTACAAATGCATTATTGTGCTATTATTGTCATTAGTTAAGCTTTTACTCCTGCCCCATGACCCACGGCTAAATGAACATTTTCTTTTCTCTGCATAAGATATTTACACACTTTTCCAGCATTTGTCCTACACCTCCCATGTAATACAAGTCCTGTTTTCTTTGCTTTTTAGGTTAGCAGTGGTTGTGAATGTCAAAAACAACTTGTATTTCCTGCTTCTGAAAGCTGTTAACTTTTGCCTCATGTGTTGGTAGCTTTTTATCCCAACTTTTGAGTCATTTGATGATCAAAATTTTGTAACTAATACTGACTAATAATTGGAAAATAGTAATCACTGGTGAAATGAGCAAAAACAGTTATTTTTTTTGATATGATATATTGTATTACAGTTTGATTAAGCACTTAAAAATATGCAAAATATTTAATGGAGAAGGTACTTCTGGAATGGTGAGTTTAAACTTCCTAAACAATGAATTTCTCTTACTTTCTCCTTTTGACCACAAAGGAAACCTAAGATCACTGAGGTCTTAGTAGAGTCCTCTCATGTCCTCTTTAAAGGAATGTAAAATGTCTTTAGGTGGATAAGATGGATCAGAGCAAAGATGTGACTCACTGAAGTATTTGATTTACACTAGTTCTGGTGGTTTTTTGTTTTTTTTTTTCTCTCTCAAGTTTCCCACATGGGAGCATTTTGCTCTTCCAAATGTTTACTGGAGCAAAAAATGCTATAAGCAGACCAATGAATTAAGGATGTGGCACTTCATAAAGCCCAGGAGAACGAGCATATCTGGATCCAGCCTCTAGCAGAAGTGACCTCAACCTGTTGCTGAGGCTACATAGGAGCATGAAGTCAGCTTTTTCAGTCTATAAGGCACAAAATACAACATGGCATTGGCTAAAGTACTAACCCATGACTGCCCAAGCTGTTTAATTATTAAGATGCTGTTTGGTACAGTTTTTTCTGTGCCAGCTAGTTGTGTCCCAGGCATAGTCTGGGGAACAGAACTGATCTTGGGAGGTTGTGTGGAGAGAGCGGTGTGGATTTTGTCTTTCCACCTTGTACAGTTCTCCAAAGCCACCTGAGCAGGCTTTGTATTTTAAAACACAATTACATGACCTCATACCGCATCTCATAAAGGCACCTCAGGTCTGCAGAAAGTGCCTTTTCCCCATTTAGTTTAACAGTAGAGAGAGAACCTCCAAGAATGAAAGCACTTTCCTTAAGAGATTAATCAGTTCTGAATTGGAGTATCTTCTCCTGCTTCCAATGTGCAAGTGGGAGACTAACCTTTCACAACCTTTCTAAACCATTTAAATTCCCAGGAACACCTCCCAGCATCTGTCCACTGGAAGTTGCATTACAGCACCTCTGAGCCCCTCTACAAAGACAACAATAACTTACACCAGAGTAAATTAAGCTGTAGCCATGATGTCATCAAGCAAGTCCAGAATGGGACAATAAGTTCTGAGTCTAGTTTGCACCCTGGCTTCTCCTCCCATCTGTGAAAAATCTAATGGATTTTATAAGGGTGTTTTCCTTGGTCCTTCTTCATTTGCTACTTGCTTGTAGGTAAATCTCACAAATGTTCACCATTTCTAAGCAGAAAGCTCACAAATTGATCTCTCTACTCCAGAATCTCCCTCCAGGCAAACTAGTGTTATCTTGTATGTGATTATGTACTAGTTCAAGCTCGGCAAGGTTAGAACAGAGCTTATAATCCTTTCCTGTGATCCCTCTGGGCTACCTTTGTTCTCCATAGCCATTCTTGTGCTCATCCATGAATTCAGACCGAATTTTCTGCTTGTATTGTCCTTCAGGCAAGGAATCTTGTTTGAGGGTGAGGGAGAGTTATCTTAATATACCTTAAAATAAAAAACAAACAAAAAAACCCCAGCCTTTCCTACTTCTCTTCAAGGCAAAATCCTCATTCAGTTTCCCATCATTTGGGATTCATCTTCTCAAGCTTTAGCTGTGTTACATATGTCTCGCATGCCCATCATCTAGCATCATGATACTGCTGGAAAAACTCCATGAGAAGTTGGTAAAGAGATCTAGGAATCCTCTGCAGGTTATGTTTTTCAACCCTTTAGACAGAGAAGAAGATAGGATCCTGTCAGGATAAATGTAGCTGTGATGGGTAAATGTATTCCTAGATGTGTTTCTTTCCTCTGAAAATTCAGAGGTTCTGTAAGACTGTGTCTTGTCATAGTGAGCAGTACTGTCCTTTCCTTTTCCTCTAGTTCCCAGGGTAATTGTATTTGTTTGTCTTTGGTTTCTTTTTACTTTTAAGTTCTTAGGGAAGATCTGCCTTTTCAGTGTGTGTTTCCACAGTACCTAACCTAGGAGAATCCTGCTCTGGCACTGCAGCTTTATGGTACTTTGATAAGACAGATAACAATGAGTTAGATATCAGAGTAAGATCAAGTGCACACAAGTCCATGTGAGAAACTTTCCTTGGAAAGCCATTGACCTCAATATGCAGCCAAGGATGAATCTAGCTGTGACTCATTCCAAACACTCAATTTTCTTTTAGTCCTCTTTGGCCTATCAGAGGCTTTTTACATTTTTTTACCCTAAGAAACAACTATGGCAATATTTTTTTTTTCTTTTTCAATTAAAGTGTATTCTAATTAACAAGGCATTTTGTTGTAATAGATTATAAACAACACTATTTTGTTAAATATAATCCCACATAGATGTATTTAGCTTTGACAGTCACTTGTTTCCTTATAGGTTGCTGCCCACAGCTGACTCAGTGGTTGCTTTGACTACACTGGCATTTAATAAATCTCTCTGTATCCATCAAATATGTTTGCACCCAGAATTTGTTGATATTTGAGTGCTAATGAAAATGTTGAACAAAAACTTTTAATATCAAGAGTGTAGGCGAGCTGCATGCAGGAATATGAAATTGTCTGCTCACAGCTCATACCAGGGCACACTATATGGCCAAGATCTCATAATTAGGCACTTACTTAGCGTTGTGTTTGTTTTAGCATTGGGTTGTGATTAATTTTGCTCATTGGGAGAAAACAAAACAAAAGAAGCCCAAAAAACTCAAGCTTGAAGTTAAGAGGTATTGGAAATTATTGCCAAACAGGGACCTGCATCATCTTTGTGCAAGGGAAAATCTATTTCTGCCACAATCATTTCTCAAGGCAACAAGCAGAGGCCACCGTCATTTCTGTACTGTGCTTCCCCACTTCCTCTCCCTCACATTGAATTTCTCTTTCCTTATGTATTTTAAAATTCACTTAATTTCTAAAAATATTCATTATTCATCCCTGAGTGAACCAGGATGCTATGTTGTTGGTGATTTAAGAAACAAACATTTGACTCTTCAATGTGAGTACTTGGCCATTCTCTTTGAGACTTACAGAGCAGTAATAATTATCCTTACCGAAAGGAGATTTTGCTGAAGAGTTTTAAGAAAGAACAGCTCAGATACCTCAAGAGAAGAAAATAGGGTAAGTGTCCTACCACACACTGACAACCACTCAAACAAATGCTTAAAAAATGGACTGGAGCTGCTGATTCAATAAATGTTCACTTCCCTTTACAGCATGAATTATCTTTAGTTAATTTATAAGTATTGACATTAACTTGCATGTCACAAATCACTTCTTACCTCAAAAAAGGCAAAAAAATACCTTAAATGAAAACTTAAATTTCTTTTCTGAAGGTCATGAGCCTTCAGTTGAGTATCCAAGCACACACTTAACTGTAATTGTCTTTGATGGGACTCGAGTCAAGAATATCATTAACTGCTTTGTGGTAGAAGCAGAATTTAAGCATATTCTTATATACCTAGAGGAAAGTTAGACTGTTTGTCAGGTTATTTGACTTACCAGATATGTCCCTGCCACTTTTGGAACCACTTAATGGCATACTGACACTAGGAATACCTAACAAGGAAAGGTGTGCTAGAGCTGGAAGCTGAAAGGGTCAGGTTACGGGTCATAAATGTTTATTGAGGTTTTTCTGCATTAATAGGTTTTCCACTTTTGGGAACCAGTTTGTTGGTTAACACAAGCTTAAAGCATGGTTGTGATATAGAGTAACCAGCTGGTTGGTTTGTTTGAGACCATGGAAAGGCTTACTTAATTCTTTGTTTAGTCTGCATGCATTTTATGTTCTCCTGCTTTGATATGCATCATATACATAATCTAATGAAGAAGACAAATATGTTGTTCACCTGGAGACAAACACCTCACGTAATTACATGACAGCTGTGAAATGTGAAGTGAAGGAGAGGAAGCTGAAAATGAGAGAGATTGAAAAGCGGGCAAATGTTGATTGCTTCTATAGGAAAGTAAACACTCAACTTGTCAGCCCAGCACTGAAAAAAAAGCTTCTACAGGCTCTTTAACAGGACAAAAAGTAAGGCCTTGTTTATTTACTTTTATATACGCACACACACAGAAGAATGGACGTAATTGTATGACATTCAAATGATTTGCATATTTGTGTCTGATTTCATCTAGAAGTAAATTTCAAAGATTAGTGCAAGACTAATCTTGCACTGAACTCAAGGCAATTGAAAAAGTTCAACACAAATGTGCATCGCTGACATTGAACGAAATTCAGACAGGGAATTGGTAGACTTGAATCTATGCCCTTATTAAAGTCTATTTCTCCCACATGGCTTAGCGATTTCTGTCTTTTTTTCTTTTTTAATCATAAAAGATGTGCTTGAGTTGTAACTTCTTCCACCTTGGTGACACTGGCCTCTGCAAGAGGCTACTTCCACAGAGGTAGTGGTTTTTCATCTTCATAAGTAAAACTACAGATTTAAAAAAAAAAAAAAAAAAAAAAAAAAAAAGCCTGGTGTTAAATGGACACACTCATACAAAAGACAGTCAAGGAGCATATACTTTTCTGAGACTGCAGGGAGAAAGTAAAAGAGACATAAGTGAATCTATAGTCTGAACTTTCTCACTACCTGCTGAAAGCAGGCAATGAAGGAGAAAAAAGGCAAACCAGGCTCCTTTCCTGCCTTGGTCTCTAGTGTGATTCGGATGTCTCTTTTACAGCTTTGGCATCTTACTCCCACATTTTGCCTGTCTATTCAAATTCTTCACGTTTTCAAAGTATTTATGAACTTAAAAACACATTTTATTTCTAACTAATGTTAGATTGTCTCTTTGGGGCAGAACAATATCTTAGAACAAAGCAGGATTGGGCATTCAGATCAGGTATGTCAGACTACTTTCTGCACCTGCTACTATTTCTATCAAACTGCTTTGGATGGGTTTCACCATTAGTGACCCACTGTCACATACAGATTGAAAGATTGACCTACCCCTACCACAGTCCTCAGGAAGGCAGGCTCTGATCTTGTCCCTGAATCATACTTAAGTGGCTAGAGTAGCCCAAAGTAGGCCAGGTGCGCTACCCAACAACCATGACTCAGGCCATTTGACTGTAGGCACTCACAAAAGCATCCACATTAGGATTTCCATCACCTAGAGTCAAGAGAATGAAGGACTTCTGTCAAATGCATGGGTCATCTTCTAGAGCAGCTTATGTCCTTGAAAATTCACCCTCCTAGTAGACTGAGACCTATAGTTATTTTGACACCTTCTAGTAAGAAGAAACACAGTTGTTGTATATGGTGCACAGGCAACATCTGAGCTGAAAGCAGAGGTAGCAAAGAAACAATTGCCTGGTTCATCTTATATACCAGACTGAAATACCATCTTAGGTCTTCCCAACAATACAAAACATGAATGCCGTTCACCAGACAGACCAGCTTCTGATATGTCAGGGAGACATGTACTCCACTCCAACGTGCAATGCTGACATGCTTTAAGAAGCTAAAGAGCCATTAGAAACCAAGGATTAAAAACTGCTGGTCCGTGACAGAAGGTAAATGCAATACTGAATGAAAAAAGAAATGTCTAATGAATATTGTATCTATAAGGGATGGAGATTTGTCCTGTCGCCCCGGAGAAGACACCTGTTCAAATATCCTTATCAGGATGATAATTAGAAAAATGACTCTTATGGCTGGGATACTAATGAGCAAAGTTGCACATTTTGCTATAAAGTGTTCGCAGACTAGTCTGGATAACAAGTGAGCTGAATTGTTACTTGTCACCATAGGAATCAGAGAGTCCCTGATCACAAGAAATTAAAACTGTGAACACTAGATACTTGGATGTTTTCCTTATCTGTAAGTGCAAACAGGTTTGGAACACCCTGGGCAAGGTCTGGGGTCTGAGTGCTTCATGCCAGGCATCTTAACTGATCATTTGTGAGAGGGTGTTTTTAATTATTAAAAAAAAATATTGAATAATCAGAGTCTGTTAACAGGACATTCTTACTCATTCATACAACCAAATCCTTCACAGATGAGAACAGAGCGTGATTCACGTAGGATCTTCAATCAAAACGCTGGGTGCTTTCCTAGAAGGTGCAATCAGTGCCAGGGGCTGAGACTGTCTTTGCTTATGTGAAAAACCCTAACTATCACAGACAAAATCCAAGTTAGAAATGAGATCATGCCAGATGGGACATGACAACCACATTTAATAGACAATGTGAGAAATACTGTAAAATCTCAGTGGCTGATCTTGCCCTACATTCATCACAGGCAAATTCCCAGTAGTTTTTTGGTTTTGTGGTTTTTGTTTTTGGTTTGTTTTTTTTTTTTAAGATTGCCTTTTTCAAGTTAACACTTTCATGAGCATTGCTTCAAAAAGATTTCTTGTGAAATTCTTTGCAGTCCTTAGATAGAAGATGCAAACAAAAATATACTTGTGATTTATTATTACGTACATTCAGAGTTTGTAGTGAAGCTACAGTCTAGTCAAATGTTTTAAAGTAATTGAGTACTACTATGAGAGAGAAGTTGTTCACAGACTGTGATGGTTGAAAAGAGAAGATACAAATACAGAATTAACACAGAAACTATCATCTAAGTATTCCCAGTCCTGTAGTAGTGGCCATCTGGCAAGACCTGAAACATTCCCTGCTATACCTTGTGAAGAAGGCAGTCTTGTGTGAAATGCTCATGTGAGGTGATGAAAGGAAAATGACCTTCTGAAAAAAATTCTGATGCAAGATTTGCACTGACAGATGTGCATGAACCTGTGACTACAGTAATTACGATTTTACATTGATAAAGCATTTCTCATCCTGGGTCCCACAGTGCCCTAAGTAGGATCACGCCATTGAGGTGTTGACACTTTTGAAAGCAGGATACTAGCCGGCTAAATCAAGGCCTGTTAAAAGTGTGTCATTGAGGAAAAGAGAAAATACTGTGATGAGAATGAAAGCTTGCAAATGTAACCCAAATGCAATTGCAGAGCTAGAAACAAAATGTCTAGTTTCAATAGTTTGCTGTATTTTTGAGGCTGGCTCATGACTTTTAAACACCAATTGTTGTTGATACTGAAAGTGCGAGCTTTGATTCCAAGTGCTCAGATCCTTCTCTTTTCACAAATGCTCTTTTTATAGATGGTCCCATACCCCAGGGTTAGTTCAGAGCATACAATTCTTTAGTCTGTGAAGAATGGCCACAGATCCTACCAAACTTTTTATTTGTAACTAAGAAGTTCAGGAAAAAAAGTCTTCTCATCTGTATAGGCCTGTTCAGATGATGGGCATTTGCTGGTGACAGCTCAGGTTTTGAAAGGGTCTGTGTTCTTAACCTCATCTCCTGCTTTAGGAGGAGACAAACAGGTCAATGTGATGAGACCAGGTCATACTGAGTACCTGTTCCTTTAATCAGTGGCAGCAAAGGACATAGGAGCAATGTCCGAAGACTATCTTTTGATTACTACTGTGGTTTTTTCTATCCATCAAGAGGTATTTGAATGGTGTGGACTAATCCAATAGAAGATCCTTCAATCTCCTTTCCAAGGGAAAGTGTCTAAAGATCCAAAATTATTATCATCATTTAAATATGCTAATAAATAGCCATGAGAGAAGGACTTGTATGAATCCAATGAAACTTGAGATGGTTTTGAACCTGAGAAAGCATCAGTCCAAATCCCAAACTCTTTTCTACCATTTGGTGCATCCTGCAAGACTATGTTCCTGGGACAGATTTGCCAGCAACCTACATGCTAGCATGTCCAGTGGTTTTGCTTTCAGTATGTAGGATGCTTAGAAAGACACCAGATTTAAAAAACACCAGTTTTCTTTTCTATTTCAAGACTTATTTCCATTCTCCTTAGCTTGTAACAGAAAAAAAAAAAAAAAAAAAAAAAAAAAAAAAAAAAGAAACCAAAACCCAAAACTCTCTGAGGGTTATATTTTGAATTCTCAGGAAGGCTGACCTCCAACATTCTCTTGTAGCTGGTACTTAATGACAAAAGGACTTAACTATTTTTTTTTTTCTTAAAAAAACCCAAACAAACAAACCCACAACCCACAAACACAAAAACCCCATAACCAAAGATGCTAAATTTTCACAGGCATTTTGGGGGTGGAGGAGCAGAGCGTTTGGGAACATGGAGAAGAAACATTTGTATTATAAGTTTTCTAGGAGACAATGTGCTCTAATTAGATGGCAGCAGGCTTGCAATAGCCACACAGCCTTACTCTTATTATTAATATTTTATGCTAACTGGGACCCATCATGCATTCTTTAATACTCATTTTTTGCGCTTCACAGGTTACAGACAGGTCTTCACTTTCCATGTCTATATAAGACTAAATCAAGGTCTTTAGCAAACATTTTACAAAAGAAAATGGGATTTTTTCTTGCCATAGAATGGTAAGGATTATGATTTACCCACTGCTGGGACATTTACTTATACTGCGAATGATAGAAAAGATAGAAAATTGCCTTCAAAATTGCTTTGAATTATATGTATACAAAAATCCTATATTTGTGTCTGTAGGGGAGGGTGGCTGCAATACATTTATTTTGTAGTTAGGTTTATATGCATTCAACCAAAACCAGGTTTAGTTTGGAAGATCAGTGGGTATGATTCCTCATTTCAAATTCAAAGAAGTAAAATTACTCAGCTACCTCTGGTCTACATTTTAGGTAGTGTATGCCCAGCTTTCCTTCATCTGATGTTTCAAGATGGCATTTTTAAATGGATTTTAGTGTATTGCCAAGCACCTGCACAAACGTAGGGTCATCACTAAAATGAACACTACTCTGAAAATGCATTTTCTGCACAGATGTTGTTGTCTAGATTTTCTTTGGTAGTAAATGGAACAAGAGCCTGGTTTCATCAGTTCAGAACGCTAGTACATGTAAGCCTTCCCTGGCATTATGAAAAAAAAAATGTGTTCTTTCGTCAGAGTCCAACATATAGGGTCTGGAAAGTACAACTGGAATGATCACTTTTTAGCTAGGATAAAATGTGACATCAAAAAGTTCATCCTTACCTTGCAGTAATAAGCTACTTGGTCACAGTTTTCAAGCCTGAAAATTAAGAGGCTTTTAAACATACTCTTCACAAACGTTGCAGAGACAATTTCCCTGTTTTACTTCTGACATTGTGATGAAATGGGAAGCATAATGAAGGGCAAGTTACCCGAGTTTACAGTTCCTACAGCTTGTCCTGACATCCTTATTGTGCTGCGGGAGGCAGGCAGGTATCAGCAGGTGGGTATCCTTGACGGACACAGGGCAGTGGTGACTGATATTCACTTACCCTAAATTCTTGCCCTATAAATAAGAGAAGACTGCAAGGGGGGCAGTGGGGACAAAACTGTGCTGGGAAAGAGGGCTGTCAGTTAAAATTACAGAGTAGATCTGTAAGAAAATAGCCAAGGCTTTCATACCAAGTTTTTCCACCAAGATTCAAGGAAGTAAAGATCCATCTCTTAAAAATAATATTCTGCTGTGTGAGCTTCTTAGCCTACAAAGACTTCCTTTTCTATTAATTCCTACTTGCCCTACTTTTCTCTTCCCTATCATTTTTTTTTTCTGTTGACTTATAATTCCTTCCATCTCTCTCTCCATCTTTCTTGTTAAGTTTATTAAATTGTTTCTCCCCTTTACTAATTCAGAAAAAACTCATGTTGGACTTCTGTTTGGGTAGTTCTTTTTAATATTAAAGATCATTTGCCTTTTGTCTTCCATCTTCTTTAGAGGGGAGTTTTCTTTCAAATTTGATCTTTCTTCAGCTTCTTATTTACCTCATGATTTTTTTTTCCTTAGCAGATTGATATTTTGCTCAGATTTCTTTTTACTGTTGTGCGGTTAAATTGCCCTTTCCCTATTAGGCCTCTGACCTCATAAACCTGAATCTTCTTTATCCATCAAAAAGATCAGAGCAAAAAGAAGAAAAGAGGAACTCACTAAGAGGGAAAAAAATCAATACATTATATGCACGACACTCATTTGTGGGAACTGAGGTGATTCTGTACTATCTGTATTAATGAAGCATCTGTGACCTTTATTGGGATCAAGGTCCCATTGTGATTCACAAAACACCATCCTTGCCTTAAAGAGTTTATACTGTAAACAAACGGGATGCATGAACAGTAGAAGAAAGGTGGGACTGCTATCTGCCTCATACAGATGGAGAACTGAGATTAAAGACAAGGTTTTTCCAAATAATTCAGCTACTATTTAGGAATCAAAATAAACCCCAATTCCTCTAGTGTAACTTTTGTCTTCGTCCCTTTGCCTGATATGTCCTCTGGGCTGATTCTAGGCCTTCAGAGACCACTACCACATGGACTTGAGTGAAAGTCACGCAAGAAGAATGACTTTAAAGGCTAGATTTTCCTCAGGACGTTAGACATGAGACAGTGAATTAAACTGGAAAATCTGGTCATAAATGTCATGGGAAGAATTGAACACTTCTGGATTTGTGGTTTACTGCTTGCAGAGCAAAACAGAACACCAGCCCCAGTGACTTGCTGGGTGCTGTCATTGCGGGCTCATCTTTCTGATCCTTGGTCAATTAGAAAGGCTGTGCTTACTTAGGGAAGTACGTTCGCCAGGATTTTTATTTTTGCTGCTTTACTGTGAGAAGTGTTTGTTCCTTACATATTCATAAAATTTGAAGGGAATGGAGGGGGAGGAAAGGACAGCTCTCAGGATTTCATCCAGTTGGGGGACTTCAACCAGTCCAACATCTGCTGGGAAATAACACAGTGAGCTGTAGGCAATCCAGGAGTCTCCTGGGATGCATGGAGGATAACTTTACATCAAGTAATATACAGCCCTGCCAGAGGGGATGTGATACTGGACCTGCTGGTCACCAATGCAAGTGAGCTAATCAGTGACATCAAGATTGGAGGCAGCCTGGGCTGCAGTGATCACACACTGGTGGAATTCACAGTCCTGAGGGTTATGGGTCAGGCAAAGATTAGGGTCAGGACCCTGAATTTTAGGAAAGCAGACTTCCAGCTCTTCAAAGAGTTAGTCAGTAGGACCCCCTGGGAACCTGCTCTCAGGGAGAAGGGAGCAGAACCGAGCTGGGGGATCTTTAAGGAGGCTTTCCATCAGAACTCTCTGTACAGCACATACAGAACTGTTTCCATACAGAACTCTCAGTGCCCGGGTATAAGAAATGGAGTAAGGAAGGCAAGAGACCAGCATGGCTGAATCAAAACCTGCTGGTCAAACTAAAGGGCAAGAAAGAAATGCCCAGGCAGTGGAAGTAGGGACAAGTATCCCAGGAAGAGGACACTGCCTGGTTGTGTG
>KL282034.1:0-21617 GCA_000699545.1 Podiceps cristatus
TATGTATAATTTATGATAACCTGCTTGTTAGGATGGGGTTGTTCTTGCAATCAACTTAGACTTGAATCAGCGGAGCATGTGTTACATGTCCTGATAAGTATGAAGATTGCCTATAAAACTAGTCTCTTATAGTTGAATGTTTTAACATAAAATATATTCTAAAATATAATTAATGACTGAAAAGTAGTTAAAATTAGATAACATTGCTTTTTCAGGATGTGTTAAAAAGTTACTTGTTATTTTTTTTCTGCTTTCCTCTGCAGTGCAGCTTAACTGGATTTCAAAGACCTAACTTTAACTTGTGTTTAGTAACTTTCCTAGAGAGATGACCTTGCTTCAGGTGCGAAAATGACCTTTTCTTTTCTTTCTTCCCTGCAACAGGAATGATGTCTGCAACAGTGTCTAGAGGGAGATGTTTATCTTGCAGTTTATTCTAAGGATCATTAGATCTAGGATCTGGCAGGGCTGTGTTGGAAACAAGATCTATATCCTATGCAGTTCTTACTGAGATTGTCCTTGTTAAACCTTACAGTGATGTCTCCTGTTCATCTAAGGCATTTATTTATCTGATCACACGTCAATGAATCTCTTTGAGGAAAGTTGTTACTTAAATAGGCAGAACCTACTTTCTTATTCCTAGGGAAGAAAAAAAAGGTTATTATATGCTTCTTAGTCTCTTGTTTTACTTCTCATTAAAATTCTAGCAGTGTTAGTGTGGAACAGTGTAGAGAAGCTACCACCAGTTTGTCATTTATTCTTAATCAGCTCTATTCAGTGGACATGACTTCATTTTGCTGAACAGGACCAGCCTGTCTGCAGTTGTTTTTCAATTGCTTTTAACCCCTCTGGAGATGCTGTTTTGTCAGGGGTACTGAGAACTTCAGAGAAGACTCACCCAGTAAAGGAAGAGCAGAGAAGGTACAGCAACAATTGTAACACCAATGTTCTGATTCTTTCCCAATAATGCAAGATAGTACCTGATATGGTTCATGGATGAGTGTGAAGTTATTTAAAACATCAAACTAGGTAATTTGGTGGTGAATCCGTAGCTAGAGCGTGAGGTTCTCAAGGCCTGAAACAGTAAGATATTAGGCTCTGGTTTTTTTAGTGTTCACTGTAGGCTAGTTGTGACTGCATAGGGTAAGATGACTAGAATTCCAGTTCAAGACTTACGGCTCTGTAGCTGAGCACAGAAGCAGCAGCAGCTTATCTTTCTCTCAAATAGTGATGTACCTAGATATTATGAAGGTCAGGAAATAGGTCAAAGACTGCTAAAATGTTGAAATATTAGTAAATGTAATACAAAACTGTTTCTACTAAAGACACCCTGAGCAGTTCAGACTGCTGCTATTAACACGCTAATAGCATTAGTAAAAGCTTGCAGTGGGTTTTGCACCCATCACTGCACACGAGTTTATGATTAGAGTACCCTGTGCATTCCTCCAGCGGTTCGAGCTGGAACGGCCTTTTCATGTGTTCAGAGCCACTGAAAGCAGCCCCGTACAAGACGCTGAAATGCTTGGAGTATTGCTTAATTTTCTGCCATTTGCTATTTTAATTGAAATCATTCCAAGTGCTTGGAATGTTGCTTAATTTTCTGCCATTTGCTATTTTAATTGACATTACTAGATATTTTGCTCTGCTTGTGGAGAGTGCAGTGTTTGTTGATTGATATACCAAAAAAAAAAAAAAAATGTAATTCAAGGAAAATAAATTTGAGGTGGCCAGTTTCTCCCAGTGGTGTCAGGAGTGGAATGTATGGCCATAGCTGCCTAATGTAGGGCTGTTTTTTTCTACTGTTACTGACTTTCCTCAGGAATCCTTGGACTTTTACTTCTTTTTTGTGAGTTTCCTCCAGTGAATTCCACGCTCTTAGCATACTATAGTCAGCAGCCAGAGCCTGAATGGAGGGGCAATCTCTAAAATAAATGTTTTTGGTGTTGGCTTTTTTTTCGTTTGTTTTTACAAATAGCTTATTACAAATTGGTATTGATTTATCTGTGAGCAAACAGCTTGTGAAGGCCCTGTTATAGGCAAAACAAAGAGCACAGCAAGATTTGTAGTGATTGCACATTGCAGATTAACCCAGATGCTGCAGCAATGATGTGAAGGGTAAGTGGACATGGGATTTGCTGTACCAGATCTGATGATGGGTCCAGTTGGTTTCTCGGTTTCTGAGGGTGACAGGTTCCTTATGCCGCCCAAGAAGGTGAAAGCATCCCCTCATAGGCACTCATGCCTTTCAGAGCGCGCTGTGTGTGGGAGAGATTTCTACATCTGTGGTTTCTGACCTTTTTCTTAGTGTTGTGAGAGTATTGCTGCCTCCACCTTGTTCCTTTTGCATTCTCTTTTGTCCCCTGCTCACACGTTCCCAAGTACTAATCCTGCTACCTTTTCCCCTGCGTCACGTTTCTCCTTACAGGTGTTGGCTCTGTTCCCTTACCTGGGCCAGGGGGCTATCTCTCCTTTCTCCTTGTGACATAAAGAACCTAAATTAATGAACTAGATTGGATCCAGCTGATTTTCTTCCAATTTGGCCCTGCCTGTGACAAGCAAAGGTTGGCAGAGTTTGATAGTTGGATGCCGTGCTTACGGTTAGCATTTCCCAAGCTGTGTGTGAAGCTGCTGATTTAGAATTAGTCCAGTTGATAACCATCAGGGTTTTATATTGGGAGTATATAACAGATGTTATTAATGGGTGTTACCTGCACAGTTAATGATTGAAATAACCCCAGTGCTTGTGATTTTTCTCATAAAGGCCATATTACAAATTAATTGGAGTTAATATTTTCAGAGCTAGACTCACGATTTTTCAAATGCAGAAGAGCAGATGGCCCGGGAATCTGGGCTGGCAGAACTTGTACTGTACCATGTCTCACGTTGGGCTGTGTTACTTGCCATGAAAGCACTGACATAAAGCTGCTTTCTAGTACCAATATAGGGGTACACACTCTTGGATCAACCAAGACTTAAGACTCCGACCTGTGAATTTGCAAGTGGTACGTCATAATGTTTCTCATCGCTAAGCCATAAGACAAAAGCATGATGGCAACATTTATTGTCATTATGAAGACTGGTTCTTAGAGGTACAGTTTTCTCAATAGAAGTATACAGGTAAGGTAAGAACTTGTACGTTACCCCGAAGAGTAAGTATAACTGTAATGTAGAGTTGCAAGGGTAAGTCTCAGTAATACATTGGCTCGATTATCAGTATGGATGCTGATGCGAGCAGACTTCTATCTACCTAAGTGCTGAGCGTTTATAGGTAAGGTATCTTCCGCCTACCTGTCATGCATTTCTGTTTTCATGCCTTCATCTCACAAATCCACTCTGTGTAAAGGAGCAGTTTTAGGATCTGTTAAGTATTTTTTAAACCTCATTAAGACCTGAAACCAGTAAAACTTAATGTATGTGTTTCTTAGGGGAATTAAGCACCTGCAAGTACCTACATGTAAGATTTTGCAGGACTGGGTTTTGATCAGTTATTGTATTAGCATTCTATTTACATAAATTAACTGTACCTGGTTTGTGTTTCTAATCTGTACATGTTCTCTTACTAAAGGTACATTTTTTTTTCTAAGTTGGTCATTAGAAAAATAAGATGTATCATGATTGCCTTATTAGCTAAAAGCTTTTCTGCATTTGCCTGACTCTATGCTAACACTATGGAAGCAAGATCCAGATGTTTGGAATGTTTGTGGCTTATTAACTTAAAAAGAATTAATATGCATGTGGTTTAAAGGTTGCATGGTTTAAATTTTTAAAAATAGATCCCAAACCTCACATCAACATAAATTTCTGAGTATTTTTAATTGATGTTTTAAGTGCAGGAAAAAAAAGGCTACTACACATAACAAATAACACTAATGTTTCCAGGTGTGGGGGACTTGAGGGAGCACATCATGTGAATTATATCAATTCAGAGAAAGCTTACATCAAGCAGCATGGAAAAATTGAGACACAGAAAATTCTACAGAGAAAACTTACTCTTTATAGCAGTGAGCCTCTCCCAGAAGAGCAGTGCACAAAGGTTGTGCATAGGTACGTTTTCTTTCTTAGCTGCTTGCCGGGAGCAGAAGTGGGAGAGGATTAGCAGCTCTATGTCAGTACATTGGATTAGGGCTCAGCACTTGCAATGGCCATTTAATGAACTATTTCGATGCTTTAAGGGTCCACGTTGCCAGAATGAGCATGGATACATGTGCCGCACAGCTCTTAGAGCTGCTTTGACCTCCAGCAATCCTGAGTTTGCTGCTCTCTGGAAAGTTACGTGTGCTTCTACTTCAAGCTGTCACCTGCCCTGTTACAATTTTTCCTCATCTTTCCAGACTTCTTGTGGGTAAAGGCTTTTATTTCATCCTTATGCAGGATTTCCAAGTGATACATCATCGCTACTGTTTGGTATCTGTTGCTACTGCTTGTGAGACTCCTTGTCTGTTTGAGTGCTGTAGGGTTGTTCATGTGGCCATTTTAAAAACAGGTCCCGTTTTAGATGTACTAAAAGAATCTGTCCAGCCACTTTTGCATTGAGTAAATGCATCCTTTTTTCATGTCAGTATTCTTTGTATTACTGTGCCATCTAAGGCACACAGTCACGCAGAGGATCACAAGGTGTGTGATATGATACACAGGCCTACAAAACAATTCTCTTTTGGTACAGGAATACCATCCCTTCTATGGTAGTTCTTATAATTTACTATGTATGACCTTGTTTGCTTGTTCTGAGGAATATGTAAGTTTCTACTACGAAGACAGTTGTTATCTTGCACCGTCTCATGCTTATCTTCATTTTAGATACCAGTACACAAGAAAATAACTTTTTTCCTTTCCAAAGTCTAAGGGTGATCAATTTAAACTTTCCCATCTCTTCTTTAATCAGTAGCTGTTCTAACTTATGAACCTATGCAGTTCATTTCTATTTAGATACTTCAGACACGCTACCTGGATTGTAGCACTGCAGAACAAAGAGATTGTATGTGATAGCTCTGTGTGAGTTGGAACTTTATTGTTTTATTTTTCTTCTTTGTGAACTCAGAGATACCTGATTAGCACAAGCAGTGATACCATTAAAAAGTCAACTTGCAGCGCTGACTGACCCTAATGTGCTTTCATTTTTCACTTTCAAATTAAATTCCATGCTTATGGAATACCTGCTGCTCTGTAGAACAAAACCATTAAACAAGCTAGTAGCTGGAACAAAATGTGCAATGTTTCTAACTAATGGAGGGAACAAAGTAGATTTAGCTATACAAGTACCTTCAAGTAAATTAGAGATTCAAAAAGAATAGGAAATAAGGAGGAAAACAATCAGCTGAATATTTTTGGGTTCCCCCACTCACTTTACACTTTTCACTTAAGTGTGTGTATGTTATCACCTGCTTTTGAGATATCTGAGATGTGTAATATATTGATGACTATCGTGTTTGCCTGTGTTTGTCATTCATTGCTGTACTATAGTAGGCTCCAAGAGAACACACCAGGTTTCAAATAGTATTTCTACTAGCAGTAGCTTGTAAATGACCACATTAAAAAATAACTTTCATCCACAGAAGGGAACTACGTAGATGTTTACCCCTCCCCACAAAATCACCAGTCTGGCACAAGAATTGGAATATGGGAGTTTGCTTTAATACGGTACTGACTATAAACCAAAATGGAATACAATCATCATTAAATAAGATCCCCTGCGGGTAAAATGGCCTGTTGAAAAGCGTGTTCCTTAGCTTAGTTCTAAACCTACACTTGATTTTCATTTATTCTGAGAGGCCCTTTGAGAACAGACTGTAAATTCATGTACATAGCTTTATTTTTATTGATATTTGAAAGAGAACTAGTCAGTCTTTTTGTTGTGAGATGATTTCTGGAGATAGTAGAGACAGCAGTTGCTATGCTTTTAATTTCTGTAAACTGACATTTCAAATTAAGCCAAATTCCTTAGTTAAAAAGTGTTTTATTGCATTAATTAAATGGCTTGTGGAGATGCCACATTGTTGGATACCACTTTAGGTAACAACAAATAAATAATGAAGTGAAAGAGGGAAAGCAATGGCAAGGGAGGAGGGGAGACTTTCTGAAAAGGAGGGAGGAAGAAACGCTGTTTATGGACTGTTGGGAGAACAGCAGGGCTTTTGTTTTGTAAATACCTGCCTGTCCTCCATTTCCAAATGAGCCGAGGATTTTTCTGCTGTTCAACCAATATGAAGTGAAAAGGAAAACAGCAACAAACGGAATGAAAGAAGCTGTTTTTTCAGGTACCCAGTGATAAAGAGAACAAACTGATGGCCTAAATTGAGGTCTGGGACTTCCATCCTTCTGCGTTAGTACTAGGGGTTTTTTTAGATACTCCACATGCCAGTCAGACAGTGCTAAATGAAGATACCTCCTCTTTCCTGAGCACATTAAAAAATGATAGGCATGGAATAGAAATACATGAAAGTAGCATGTGTGCACGCTTTTTCTCTGTAATGCCCTGATAGACTGACACATTATAATTTCGGCTTTACTTGATGAGGGAATGTGCTCCAGCCAGCTTCATTTGATCACGAGTCCTTACAGAGGGGGCACAGGTCTTGAACTGCAACTTCCTCAAAATACCGTGTTAGGGAATGATTTAAGTAGCTACCTCTTAATTACTATAGGGTAGGGTAAAATTGATTTAGAAAGAATGTTTTTGCAGAACAGAACTATTTTTACCCAGAGTGCAGATATTACCACTCCTATATGTCTGTGGAGGGACAAATAATCCTCGGGCACAACGGGAAGGAACCTAGTTCAGTATCTTAACCTGAAGTGTGACCAAGAGAAATAAACCAGAATGAAAGCGCTGAGTGCAGTCAGATGCCAGTGGTCTAGAGCACAGTTTGAATAGCCAGGTTGCTCTCACAGTAACTATAGCTACCTCATTTAATACGCAGTCCAGCCAATCCATTTACCTCCTCCTGCTTCTGCCTTGTAGCTCTTGTAGCATTATAATCTCAACGTTAGAGCCATGACTAGTTCCTCATGTTTTGGCTCTTTCCTTGCATAAGACTTTTTAGTGGGAATCGCTGTGAAAACTTTGTGGTGTTACAGGCTAAAGCACTACAGCAAAGAGCAGAATGAGTTTAGAGAGCAGGGGTTGGGTTTGGAATCAAGTCTGAGCGAGGTGGAGGTGCTTTCTGCTGCAGACCTCGGCACTAAGCACTGATGATAGCAATGCACATCTATAAAGGACCTTGTCCCAGGATAAGTCACATGTTAGTCTGTTCTGTTCAGCAGTGGGATAATATTGCCTTCACATCTATCCTGGATAGATGGATATCCTGGATCTTATCCTGGACCTTGTCCCAGGATAAGTCACATGTTAGTCTGTTCTGTTCAGCAGTGGGATAATATTGCCTTCTAGAAAGCAACCCGTTATATGGCATAATTGCAGCCTGATGTTAAGTCAATCTCAGCTCTTTTAAATAAGTATTATTTGACATGCTTGTTTAGTATTATGCCACTTGGAAAGCTGAAAGAAATTGCTGCCTGTTAGCGGTTGCTTATAAAGAAAACTACGACCAAGTAATGAATGCATTATGTGAGCAGCTTAATCAGGCTCTGACCTGAAGTACGGAAACACTAATCCATACCTTTAGTTTTACCTTGTAAAATGATTCTCTGGCTGCATGGAATCAGGCTCAAATGAAGAACTGACTTGTAACCTATGTGTGATGCACTAGTTAGTTTGCTATGGTAAGGCTGTGCATTTTTTTGAAAAAAGTAGTCATGTCCCGAGTTTCCTGTCTAAGCATGTGAAAGGATGGTAAGTCTGCTTTCATCGCTTCAGCTAGGAGCATGTTGAATGGGAACGCATGAACTAACTACACCTTTCACTGCAGTGTTACTAAAAGGCAAAGTTCAGCACTTTAACTTCTGAAGCAGAAATTATTTGCACCCAGTTCGAAGAATATCTGATATTTGTTTTCCCAAATATGCTTTCCAGGGTTTCACCAGGCTGTTCATGTTCACAAGGAGTTTGCTGGTCCTAGAGTCCTCCTGGCCTGCTATGAGATAGTCAGTACCTATATATTTAAAAAAAAAAAAAAAAAAAAAGGAAAAAATAAATAGAAGAAAACAGAACTAAATGCAGAATTTCTCTATTTCATGAGTATCTGGCATGCAGCATCTTAGCGTCATCCATTTATGCACGTGCCATCTTATGTGTAAACATACTTTCATGTGCATATTGTCAATGCTGTCTCCTGGGCACACAGGTTCAATGTTGTCGTATAATTATGCTCAGAAATTACAACTACAAATTGATTTAGTCCCCGTGGCCTGACCACTTCCAAATTCAACACCTCCATGTGCAGATGACCAGGTTTGAGTCTGATCTGTCTGACCTTTGTTTTACGCCATTGCAACTTTATGTGCTTCAGTAGCATTACTCCTGCTTGTGTTGGTATGATGAGTAGCAGAATTCAATCTGAACAGTTGTGGAAGCTGATATTATATATGAAAATAGTAAACCAGACTTCCTAGATCATAACCTTAACATACAGGTAGCAGACCCTCAAAAAAGAGGTCTGTGAACAAAAAAGTAACTACACATGGAGACAAGAAACAGGTACTACTAATCATGTCACTGCCTTAGTAGATGTATAAGTACTCTTTGTGTTGTAGGAACTGTAGTAAGTAGAATTCCCTCATTGATCGGAATTTAGAGAAACAGAGGCACACCCAGGGCAAGTTCTGTGTGAGGGTCTGCACGCAGATCTGCAGGGATCTGGTGGCTGCCCCTTCTGCCTTTGGCCCCTCCTGCCACTGCTGCCCTTCTTGGAAGCTGCGTGCTGGCAAGCAACTGCTGATGCTTGGCTAGAAAGGAGGGTGTGAAAGCCCCAAGAAGAGCGAGCAAGTAAGGCTTCTACCATGAGTCAGGGCATACTGTGATCTTGGGGCAGGGACTCAAACAACATGTAGAAACCTGCAGAACTGCAGTGAGGGGGACCTGTATACAGCTTTAATTTATATCAAGAAGGAATGGTATAACACCTGTATCTCTATCATCTAAATTTCTGAGCTGTGTGTCTTCAGCCCTATGTTTCTAAAGAGGTGCAGAGTAAAGCTTGAGAGGTACAAAGGAGAAAAATGTCCTCTGCTATTTTCCTTCTTCAAATATCTGTGTGGGATCAGATTTACTGTCATCATATTTAAGCAATATGGATTCGTTTGGTTTTCTTTTTTTTCATGTCTGATTCAGGGCTCCCACAGTTTCTGAGGGAGCAGTGGTAAGTAATTATGCACAACTGTGCTGCTAGAGTTTAAGTAAAGGAAAACACCTTATTCATTTGGACTACATTAAGCCAAAAATTTTATGTGCAAATTCAAGAACTACCCCCAGAAAGAGAGCTCAGGGTCCATATTACACCTCAATACAAATTCAGATGCAGTCTTTTGCTTGATATAGGTAATGGATGACAAAATTTTTTTCTGAGAAAGTACAGTTCATTTTACCAGAACAGGAAAAATTCATAGAGTTTGATTTGACACAGCCTTTCCTAAAACAGCTGTCTCTTGTATGTGGCTAATTTCAGCTGGGAACTTGTCTTAAAGGTTAGATTAAACCTCACATATTAAGTGAAGCACAAGGAATTCAGTTCACTCAGTGGATATGTTCTTAATCTATTCAGAGGAAAAAAAATGGGGTAAATTTTTTGTCACCAGGTGCTGCTTTTAGAATGGCAAATCACCATTTTCTGTGGTGTAATTTTGAATAATCAAACATGATCCCCAGCATACACTACCGGTCACCCTAATGACACCCAAAGTCTTTGTCTTCTTGGGATTTGATCCCAGGACATGGTCCCAAAGACTTGGAACTTCCAGTTATCTGAAGGAAGGCTGTGAGTAATCAAAATCTGACAGAATTAGACACCTAACATCCACTTAGGGACATGTTTTCATGGTGGATTTGGCAGTGTTAGGTTTATGGTTGCATTTGGGGATTTTAAAGGTCTTTTACAACCTAAATGATTCTATGATGATTCTATTTGGAAAAAAAAAAAAAAAATAGAGCCCAGTGTCAAATTTGTAGGTTTCTGAGATTTACCCAGAGAGTTCAGCTGTTGCTCAAGTAAATGTATTTCTCTCTGTGGTCCACAGTTGTGTTGCAGGAAAGGCAGCAATAGGGGAGGCTGAATTGAGGAATGGATCTGTTCAGCCCTGCTGCCATCAGCCAGCACTAGTATGGAGCTTTGCAGTCCATAGCGTGATGTTTCTGCCCGCAGCAGAGCTATAGAGAAGATTGCTGCTTTCCACTACCCTACTTCCCCACTCCACTGCTGCAGGGAGATTCCCGTAATTAAAAGCAGATAAATATGGATCATTCTGTTAGAATGTGATTAGGGAGCAAACCTATAGACTTGTCCTAAGTGGTTATAACAAGAGGGGCTTTATTTACTTAAAAGATTTTCTAATTATTAAAGATTTTCCCATCTTACTTGGTTTGAAATTAAATTCATTTGATTTTGTGTTCCCCACCCATGATTGGTTTCCAATATGCATCAGGTTGTCAGCTTTAGGCTTTGATGGAACAAACCATTGAATGCACTAGAATTTACAGTGGAAGAAAGAAGGAAGACATACTTTTCATTATTTGAAACTATTACAAAGGGATAGAAGAAGTTAGATTCCCCCCACTTTCCAAAATATTCATAATAATTTTTAGTTTTTCCAAAAAGAAGTAAAACATGATGTGAGAATACAGAGTGAGGAAGAAAACACTTTGGACATAAAAGTACAGGGATTTTCTTTCTTTTTTTCCCCTCACAAGCATTCTTCTAGTCACAAATATTCTGGAAGATCAAATAAAGTCACTGAAAGTAAAACATTTCCAGGGAGGTTTGGGCTTTTTGGTAAAACTTTGTTCTCTGGTAAGAAAATGCTTTTTACTGCAGCTGTCTATTGAATCCCTCTTTGGTGTGGACGAATCAAGGAACTCTGCCCTGGAAAGACTGATGAGAAAGAAGTGTTGAGTAGGCATAGCTAATGTTCATCATGAACTGTCACCACTGTTTACAGGGGAAGAAAAATACCTAGTAAGCATTTTGTCCTTACCAGGATTGAGAATGGGACATGTACATCCCCTGTTGGTCCAGGATTCTGGGTAAATGCTTCTGTTGCTCCGAGCAATTTTCACTTTGCCTGATTTCAGGACCTTCTTCACTTTCACAACAACTTCTGCATGGGTCCCTTTGTCATGAGCTGATAGGATTCTTGCTTTTATCACTGCCAGGAAACATATCAAGGTATAGACCAACAATGAATTTCTAAATGAATTTTGGTTTATGCTGCTAAAAGGTAGAATTTTAACACCTTGAGAGAAGACACAAAAAACCCACTGCACTTGTACAGAAAGTGTATTCCTATGCTTGTTCACTTCAGTATTGTTTTTTCTAAATAAATTTGGAGAAAAAATAGATTTTTTTCTATTGAAGTAGTTAACTGATCCTTTCGCCATGTTATTTAGCAACTACTTTTTAATGGACTGATGTCAAACGCTTGGAAATCATAAGGAAGCACTTGTATGTATACATAGGAAGGGTGGAAAAAACAGATCAGCAGCTAACAGTCTGATTTTAGGTGCACTGATTCTAGGCTTTATATTTTACAGTTTGAAAATTTATGTTGAGCTTTAACACTGGCTGCTCAAAAATTTTGCCCAGTGGGAAGAGACTGTCTGCTCTACAGGAAGGAAATAAGAAGTTTCCCATCAGACTGCAGGCGCATCGCAGTGGCAAAGATTCCATTATCGCACAACAAACCAGAAACAGCAATTTTGGTTTGTGGCCCAACATCCAGTTGCCATGATAAATTTCTGTTCCTTTAATTTAATAGAATCCTGTAACTTTTCGGCAGGGTAGTCTTGTCTAGGTCGGCCCCACAAGCCTTTGTTGTGTCACAACACAAGCACATCGAACCTTTGGATCCCAGAGCTTTCCTTTCTTGCTTCATGTGATGGCATGAACCAGGTGTTCATAAACCACAGTATTAAATACACTCTAGGCAAACAAGCATGGGCATTCGAACCTGCATAATGAGTGCAAAAACAATGGCAGTTTAGATGCACGTTTTTTATCATTTATTCTTGACTTAGAGGCCAACCACTCCAATAAGTTACAATTCTAGCACTCCTGCTGCCATAGAGGGAAGATAAGTGGGTGGGAAGGAGACACCAGAGAGCCTTGCATGAAAAATGCTATTCAGTTCTGATCAGAAGCTGTATGTGTCACTAGATAAAAAAACAGAAGAAATCCTACCTCTTATTTCAGTCCTGTCATTTTTCATAGCTATCTGCTAATAGCATGAATAGAGAGGACATTCTGAAATTATCATACCTTGAGGGCATCTTACCCACTTACCATAAGCATATTTCATTTGGCAGAAGTCAGTAACGCTTCCAAGCACCTTTTCTTTGCACACACACTTTTCTAGCAGGGCAACCGCAGAACACAAAGGGTTGGAGGAGAGCCAGGATATGAGAGATAAAAGAAAAGCAAATGATATTCAGTTATAAAGTTATATGTGTGTAGCTCCCATAATCTGGATGGACCTTAAGAGTAAGTTTGAGAGTGAGCTTGGTTATTTGCAAATCTGTTTCTTGTTAGATGATGCAATAATTGTTCTGAAATCCAGTCAGTACTGTCAAGTAAAATGCAGCCCTCATGGGGTCTGTTGTACAGTTAATAAACTGATACTAACAGAGATTTGCAAGAATCAGATCCAGGTGTAAATCATGTAAGTAGTAATACCCTTGTTTGATCCCATAAGCTAAGAAATGCTGATCCTTGCTGGTGATAAAGTAACACCATCTCAGGAAAGTCAAGATATGCAATAGCTGGCACTATTGCCTTTGGTTCTTACAAAGCCATTGATGCCGGTAAGTGCTGACCTTCATACACGGCAAGCAAAACTGAGAACTCTAAGTGTTAAAGGCTCATTCTGTAAGTCTACTTGCTTTGTATCTTTAGCTGGATACAGTATACTTTACTTATACTTTACTCTTACTCTTAAAATCACTTGCATTCCACCCCAGAGGTGGTGCATTTCGGCGATGGCTGACATGACCTTTTTACAGACAGCACTTGGAAGTTCTGAGTAGCAATTGAATGCTTGAGAAGGAGCTGCTTAAAATCATAAGCATTATGACTATAATTACAACATATATTTACGGTAATTACTATAATTACAACAAAAGAAGAGTATTTTTTCCATGCAATCTTGTTCATGCCTTACCAATTTCCAAAACCAAATCTGGATAGTACAGTTGGTTTGGAAAATAACAGTGTAAGTGTAATGATAACCTCAATAGATTACCTCAATAGATAACCTCAATGATAACCTCAGTAGTTCAGATTAGCAGATGTGGCCAGCAGATGGGGGACAGACAAGCTAGAGATGAGTGGGGGAATTTAAGTCAGAGTGGAGAGAAGAAAGAACTGGCACTCAGTGGTTACTAAATGTCCCAGACTCTGGGCTGTACCTGGGTGCCTCAGTGCAGAAAATCCCTGCTCATGGTCATTCCATTTCCACTCCTCTTCACTCTCGTTGGTTGGCATTTGCACAAGGTCAGGGATTCGCCCCCCAATGGGGATGTTAAAGAAAGGTTCATTGCTGTAGCTGGGGGGACACAGAAGACTTGGTTAGGACGTGAGATGGGTGAGAAACAGGTATTTGTAGCATGTGGCTGTTTCCAGGCAGATGAGCTTGCTTTCTTCAGGTTGGGAGTGCAGATAAGAGCAAGACTTCATGCCATACAGAGAGATCACGAGAGGCCTTTATTAAGGCCTTGCCACTGCTGACATAGCATTTTTAAAAGTAACTGTGTTTTTGCTTTTGTTTGTTTGTTTTTACTGAATTAAGTAACTAAAAGTTAGTGGCCACTTTTTGATGTCACTAGGGACTGAGCACACCTGCAGGACCCATAAATCTGCAGCCACACAGCAAATCATAGGATTTCTGTACTGATTAATGCATGTTTTCTGTACAGGTGCCTGCCCTCTAGAAACAAGAGGGAAATCAACGTAATTCATTTTACCCTGGGCACAGATGAGAGGCAAGCTCTTCAGACTCTTCCATTTATTTCCAAGGCAAACAGATGTATTTAAAGATGCTGTACATATTTCCATGGGGTTGTGGAGTTGCCTATTATTACTGCAAAATGTCATCATTTCAAGATTGCCTTGGATAATACATTGGACTTAATAGTGTGCCAGCCACCAAATGGAATCTTAGAAACCTTTTATGATTTACAGCCACCTTTTCAAATCATGGCGCACCCTACAGCATCCTCCAATTCCTGTCATTGCTGCGGTATTTCAGTTAATCTTTGTTTCATTTCACAGAATCCCATCTCAAAGTCAACCCAAAGGAGGGCTTCTTTACCCATTGAAACAGTTTCCAGTGTGCTGGTCGCAGTCTCTGGCACAGTCACAAGGGCGACAGCCATTTTCTCCAAGGCCCCAGTAGCCCATGAGACATCTATCGCAGTTGGGGCCCGCCACACCTGGCTTGCAGTAGCAGAATCCCGTCTTGGGGTGGCATCGCCAGCTTCTGCTGAAAGTTGCGTTGGCTGAACCCATTGGCTGGCAGGCGCAAGCTATGGAGATACAGCAAGAGGTGACTGAGGTTATGTGCCCAGGGGTCATCTGGTTAAGTGACATTTTTGCAAGGCTGATAAACTGCCCTCTTCCTTATGCTCTGTGGTTTTCAGTCAGAACTGGTAAACATTGCATTTTCAGCCTACATTTGCAATAATATTTTTGTTTCTTTTGAACTCATTAAGCACAGCAAAACAAGTACAATTGGGACACATTTCTGTGTGAAAGTCAATTCTTCCCTACTACATAAACCTTGTCCATACAGGGTTTTGAAGGGGTGGCAGGAAGCCTCCACTGTGTGTTCGTTTTTAAGGGGCTTGCAGGAGATTCGCTTTTGAAGCGTTTCACAAAGCTAGCTAGTGTTTCTCTAGATTCACTATCATGGACAAAGTAAAAAATGATAGCTATTGCCTACGTGGTCTTTCCTATGAACACAGAGAGACGATCTCTAAACTTGACATATTTTACATGTAGCTGGAGATGAGCAAATAGGAGGAAAACCTATTTCCCCTAAACCACCTATCTTTCTAATGCTATTGCCAGTTTGACACCAGCCTAGCAACTCCAGGCAAATTGGCAGTAAAACAGATACAGCTCCTGTGGGCAGCTCTGCCTTCACAGACAATAAATTGTCATAATCCCACGCCACCAGTACAGTCCCAATGTGACAGCATCAGGGAGTGAGGTGGAAAGTCGTATATATAGTGGTGCAAAGCCAACGCAGTTAACTCCTCTCCATCGGGGCAGAGGCTAGCTGAGATGGTCAAGCCTTGTGCCAACAGCTCTGCAGGGCTAAAATACAAGCAATAAACATACCCGCTCATTTCTGATATTCAAACAAGTTTGATTAAAATGAGAACAGAGCTGAACTCCAAGCCTTCATATTTCAGCTCTTTTTTGTATTAACAAAGCAGCGTGCCCTGGCTTTTGCTTGTAGCAGAGACTGAAAAGGACATGCATCATCCATCTGGAAGAGGGCAGAAATAAAAATCTTGTGGCTAAGACCTGCTTTAACAGAGATTTTCAGTTAAATGTTGGACACCCAAGGTGTTTAGATAGCTTGGATCAGGGGCCAGCTTTTGGATGCTTATCTGAACCAAACATGATCTCCAAAGCTTTTGAAGTTTGTCCATCATTGCTTCTAATCAAACTACTTTTCTTCATGAGCTCACAGATAAGAGACCAAATGAACACGCTGATTCCACACATCATTTTCCAAGGGGAGGGGGCAAGTATATGACTGCAAAGAGAGTTAAGTGTGGCAGGGACAGATTCACTTTCATCTTCAAACTCCTATTTGATGCTCAAGAAAAGAAAGTATCTTTTGAAAATAGTACAGTTAAAAGGGTGAGCAATTTTATTTAAAGGGCATTTCTCTTACAATCTGCTTACTACATAGTTAGTTTTTTCACCATGTCCTGTGTTCTTTATGACAATATTTTTAATAATATTATTACACTGTGATGTAGACGGATCTCAGTCCGTTGTTTTCAAGGGACACTAGCACAATAGCCTAAGGACAGAAAATAAGCGTGCTGTCATGGGCAATGTACTCAACACAATGAGCTGGTTGGCGGATGGCAGCAGGCTCGCCTGTTTGTCACAAAGCAGTCTTGACTTTGGGAGCAAACCCAGGGATTTTGTTGTCAGTTCTGGAGAGCAGGTGTAACAATGAAGTGCTCATTAGCACTGACAGTTTCAAAGGCAAGTTCTGATTTGTTGCTGCTCAACTTGAATTATTTTTGCCCAGATTTTTGCAGAGCTGACTACATCACCCTAAAAGAGGAGACATTAAGTTCCCCGAAAAAAAAAAAAAATGTCATAGGTTTAAGGATAAGGAAGGGAAACACACGTTTTTACTGCAGGCAGGTCTGAGCCACAAGTAGTAAGAGGCTGCCAACATCTGGGCCGGCTTGAATCCAGGTTTCTGATTTCACTGTAGTATCTCTGTATGTAGGATCTACCTGTGGAGTTTTCAGCTGAAATTTCTCATATTTCTGCAACTTCTGGGTCTATCTTTATTCCCATCTTTTTTCGTGTTTTCAGGTTTCATCAGTTAGGGTCACATAACAGATGGGTAAATCATTAGCATCATTGGACTACCTATCACCCACTGAGACTAGATCCTGATTCAGGAAGATAAGGCTTTCTCCCATTCTGTTCCTAAGGGAAAGTGTTACAGGACAGTGACTGACAGCATTGGCAGAAGCTGATGAGGAGGTAGGAAAAGAGCGCTTGCTTTGTTTTTTCTTCCTCTTGCATTGTGGGGCTACAGTTCAGGAAAGCTAGTGTTCCCAAATGAACTGTGGGGCATATTCCCCAATTAGAAACTGGGACAGCTTCTGGTGTATCAGAAAGCAAGCTGAATCAGTAAACGTACAACACTTTCAGATGAGTTATACAAGTGGCTTGCGAATGCTTTACTCAGTCTGTGTTTATTTAGCATTTCAGCTTGGGTGTGTACATTGTCTGGCTTCCAGAGTATTAGGGCCAAAATCCCAGTTGCACATCTAAGGTAACTCCCAAAATAAGAGCCCACATGTCACATGCTGAAGGGACAGCTGTTGATGACTGGGTTTTATCTGTTTAACAGTACCATAGATTTGCAGATAAACCTCACAATTAAAGCAACATAAAAGCAAGTGTCCAAAACCTCACCCTTTTACATTTCCCAATATTTGACAACACAGCATCTTTCCCTGCTGATTTTTGCTTCTTTTCTCTTGGCAAACCCTAGTTTTCTCTCCATCCGCCTCCCTGTTTAACAAAACACCAGCCGACATGACAATGGCCTTGTTTGTCAAAGGCATCATCAATTATGTTAGGGACGGTGTGCAGACAGTTCTGGCTGAGAGACGGCTGGTTTATTTGGGTTCTCCCCTTGACAGCAGCGTAATGAAAGATTTCATCATTGTACTTTAGAATTGCCTATCAGTCACAAAGTATCACAAAGCATCCTCTTGCCTTTTAGTCTCACTCCTATACTAAGGTTGTTTTTTTGTTGGGTTGTTTTTGTTTTTATTTTGGGTTTGGTTTTTTTTTGTCAGAAACTACTGTAAAAAGAAGGAGACAAGGAATAATGAAAAATGAATAATTCATACAGCACTCTCCACTCAAGTCCTCAATAAATCTGTCTGCCCTCAGCACAGCTGTCTTTCCCATGTAATTAGACACAGATGTAAAATATATATTGGTTGCAACAATATGGTCCCAACTTACAGGAAAATAGCAAGTGCTCCAAGTAATTCAGAGGACTTTGAGGTATCTTGCCTTAAACTTCTGTCTAATAATACTACACAAGATATAGCTATGAGCAGACTCTGCCTATGTGATGAAAAAAAGGCAAAATTAAAAAAAAAAATCAAACAAAGCCTTTTGAATCTGAAATATATATATGTGCATCTTTGGAGCATATGACCAAATTGACAATTTTTAAAGTAGGTCAGATGTGGGGATTGACTCAGCCAATGATGTTTCTTAAATGAAGGAAATAAGATAGACAGCTCTGTGTGTGGTCAGGGCTGGTTAAGACAGACTTTGAACCAAGATGTGATCAGGCCTTTGTGATACTACAATTAAAAGTTCACTCCCTCAGCTCAGAAGTAACAGGATGAGAAGCAGAGCTTTACAGAGTATGTGTATGTGTGTCTATGCCTGTGTCTCTGGGTGCGTTTTAATTTTCGGCCCTTGTGCTTACAGTTAAAAAGCTTGTTTTCCTGGACACCTTTTTTAATGGGTCTACATACCTGCATTATTTTTTAAGCTAAGCAAAGGGTGAGTACAAAAGAGGGTGCCATTTCAGGATCCTTTAAGCCTCCTAATAAGCCACAGGAAAGAGCCAAGAGTACAGCAGCTTTTCTAACCATTGGTTAGGAAATGATTAGGCTTCCAGTCAAAGCTCCCATACAAGTCTATAGCCAAACTACTTAATCCTCTGTTGTCACCCCCAATAATAGGCAGGTGTGTGCCTTGCTGTGGGGCTTTTTTCATGCCTTTTTTATTTTTAATGTAGATCTAAGGAGTGTCAAGACAAGGCTCTGCACACGACCTGGCTCTCATTAATCCCCAGCTGTTAACATGGGAGGAGGAAAGGGATCAGAGACAGGCTACCTCTGCAGACAAAAAGCAATAGCAGATTTACACTTACATGTCAAATTTCAACAAATTATTTTTTTCAAGGGAATGTCTTTGCAGTCTCATATGGGAGGGTCAGCAAAGGGTGGTTTGGATAGTGCCAGGACATCCAATTGTTATACAACTTTTTTTCCCTAGCAGTGATTAAGAGACAATGCGGTTCATTATTATGACTAATGCTTAAAGACTCTTTCTGGGCCTGGGCAGTGTCCTGTTAACTTTCTGGGAGCCTGAGGGGGATGTCACAGCTGAACCTAGACTTTGCTCTGGATGGCAGAGCACTCTTCAAGCGTGCTTTCTCAAAGGGATTAGCACAGCATTTCATTCAGCTTTTTCATCACATTTCCTTTCCCAGCTCAGTATCTACTGTACACAAGAGTCAAGTTTTGATCTCCCCTTGAGGTTTTTTTTATCCCTCCAAATTCAAAATGGGAAGCTGATGACCAGGTTGCTCTCACCAAAATCACACATTCAATCTACTGTTTGCAGTTTATTACCACTTTTCAGCACTCGGCCAGTGGGTGCATTTTTCATTTAGTGTTGTTAGTCTGATCCTGTTTGCATGGTTTTCTCAAAATGAGATGATGCCTTGGAATTGGTACATTTAAATCCTAATCCAGCTCTTCAATTTATGATCAGCAGGCTGAGGTATGAGAGAAATGTATCTGGTGGTCTAATTGTCTAATTTCTTATATATTAGCAATGCTCAAAACAGTAACTGTTTTTTACTGAATAACCAAGGGTGTTTTTAGGGTCACATAACCTGAACAATTCACTTAGACAACAGCAGATTAAGTTTAATAGCAATGCAAGTTTTTCATCCTAAGAGGGCTTCTATCTTACATCCCGCATGAGGCCTTTCAGTTTAATATCAGCTCTAGTCCTAAGGAGCTGATGATGGTGCTGGAGGTGAAATCTTCCCTCTATCCAACGGTGTCTGTTCTAACCAAAACAACTCTGCCTGTCTGCACTGGCATTTCTGGTTTTGCTGTCACTGATAACCAAAGTAGTGAAATGTTCCCTGAAAATCCTCTCCAGAGGTACAGCGTAACATGAAGTGCACACTTACACACTGCCTGCAAACCACATGCGGAAGTGTTTGGGGATCAGTGCTTTCATCGTACAAAACACTACCCTATTAAGGTAATTTGTCAAATGTCATTGTGGGAATTCTCCTCCTCACCTTAAATAAAAAAAGCACAGAATAACCACTCCCCTCCCAGGTTTCTCCTAACTGTAGTTATATCTGCAGTGTCCCTTCCATTTCCACACAGGTACAAGCATTGTGCACGCATCAGTCTGCTGTAAAAGCTGAGGCTCTCTGGAGTGAACCGCAATGCCCTTTCCTTATATCTTGATACAGCAAGCATTCACGCGTGCCTTTACACACCTGTGAAAGGTTCCATTGACTTTCACGCACTAGAGTTTCTGGTGGCTGAGATGAATCTAATGCGTTTGATTCAGCTGACTGCAAATAGGTAAGCATGACGCATTAGATTGATCTCAGCCACCAGAAACTCTAGTACAGGCTAGTGATCCAGAATACCTCTTAAGTCAAGGAGGAGAAATAGATATCCTCTAGAGGTCAATTCAGCTCATCTGCCTGGGGCATCTCCGTTAAGCTGCAATGAGGCATTCCCTAACTGACTGGTCAGGGAGCTTAGAAAAACTATATAACGTCCAGGTGGCTAAAGCAGGATGGCAGCTATCTAGGCCTGAGCGTGCAAGTCAGAGTGGAAACAATTGCATTTGGGGCCTTTCTGTTGGCAGTAGCGTGTTCCCAGGTGAAAAGAACATTATTGTGCTTGACTGGCACGAGAGGAATAAAGCTCTTTCACCAAGGCAAATTTCTGAACAGTTTTTCTTTTGCTATGCAGAGTATTGGCAGGAGGTACCGAGAGGCCTGTAACCAGACCAGACAAAAGAGGCAGAGGTAGAGTCAAGGTCTGATTTCATCCAGGCAGACTGTTCTAGGGTTTCCACACAGATAGGCTGTATTTTCAAACAATGTTTTTTCCTCTTTGCTGCTCTCCAGTGCTCTGTGACTTTGGCAGTTATCTAATATTACACATGATGTTGGTTACTACACCATCACCCTGCTGTTAAATACAAGAGTTCATACACAGATTCTTTCAAGTACTACAAGACTGAAAACTAATCTGGCACAACAATTTCTTCTCATTACAGTATTTCCCTGCAGCAGATCTGCTCAGAGTAGAAACAGGACTAGAAAGGGGCAACCACAGAACACTATGGGATACAGGGTGAGTTAGATAAGCTCACTCCCAGAGCTGTCTGCTGATCAGTGTTCTGTGATGAATGTTGTGAAATTGAAAAGAAGGGGTCATGTAGAAGCAGCCTGTGCTGGCACTAAGATCCAGTGGAAAGAATACAAAAGAGCAGAAACATAGGATGTGTTGTGCTTAGAAAGTTTAAGCTGTATCAAAGGCCATACAGTCCTAGGGAGGGGAGTGTTTGTAACCTGAGTGTTTAAAAGGAATCTTGAAGACCACCATCAAAGGGTCAGGAAAGCTTCGAAAGCACATGATGCCAATGGGCATGAGTACAGATGACAAAGGATGAAGTTCTATGTTCTGGCAACTCTAGGAGCTATGGGGAAAGAAAACTATCCAGAGGGAGAAATTAAATGATGTATATTGTTGGAAATAGCAACCTCCCAAATAGATGCCAGATGGAATCAGATGTGTGAAGCCTGGCAGGATACTCAGGAAATGTTTACACTAAGTAAGGGAGGTTTGGGCTATGTTCCAGGCTGGCTGGGTGCAAACTACCTTGATCCAGAGGCTGTACACCCACATTAGTGCCTCTGTGCCCGAGTTACTTCCTAACACATCCTGCTGA
>JMFS01108079.1:0-24301 GCA_000699545.1 Podiceps cristatus
GGCCGGTGCCAGCGGATTGCTCCTACACAGGGTGTTTATCTGGAAGGAGCGGTGTTAGATTGTGAGCGGAGCCTCCCAGGCAATTTCATGCTTTTGCTGGAGCTGTTTTGCAAGTGTTTGTGTTGGAAGGAAATGGATTTTCTGAGGAAATAAATTCTGCTTGTGGTAAGAGAGTGGGCATTTGCTTTTCTCCTTGGCTGACTTGGAGAGGGACGGTCGCTCGCAGGTGCAATCGTCGCTTCTTCACTGGCGGTACAGCTTGTGCTTGCTCTCCCCTGATAACCAATGCAGGAGGGGGAGCTTCCAAAGGTAACCTGCCAGCTCCAGATCGTTACCCTGCTCCAAAAATAAACTGTTCTGAGTGTGGCATGACGGCTTGGTTGCAAAATGCCTTAGTAGCTCTCCCGGGGATCCTGATGGGTTTGCATCCTCTGGGAGCAGAGACCAGCCTGGTCTCCCTTGCTCCGCAGGTGTGTGTTTGGTGCCAGCGGCACCCTTTGGAGCTGGCCAAACGGGGGATCTCTCGGTTGTCGTATCTTGATACAGCAGCTCTTGTGCTCTGCGTGTGGATCCCTTTGCTCCTGTGAAGCTACAGTTGTTCAAAGCCTCCCTCCCAGGGAGATGTGAGCTCTGTAAAAGCTCTGCCCTGCTAAAGATAAGCTCGCACGCTAAATTCAGCTGGGAATTGTCTCGGAGGCGAAGGTAGAGTGTGCGTGCTGGAACACGCCGTTCCTGTTAGCGGCACCTCTGGACTAAATGTTTGCATCTCTGGTTTTAGTTTGTAAAAAGGAGTCGCGTCCTGCTGTCTTCTGGTGAGGTGGAGGGTGCCCCCCTGGGAGCAGCGCTCCTGGATTTTAAGGATTCACCGTATGTTTTCTTTTCCTTTCTCAGTCTCACCCAGTGGTTTGACACAGCGCCGAGCCGGACCTGCCCGCAGTGCAGAATCCAGGTAAAGCCGCCACTTGCGTACACCCTTCTCTTGCTACCGCCCGGTGCTCTGCGAACAGCGCTGGGGATCTGTGGCCTAGGCCTGTGGTGATACGAGGAAAAGGCTTGTGGTATGGGGAGAGTTTTCTGTCACTTGAGGCTCTCCCCGAAGGCTTAGAGGGTGAACTCCCCTCAGCAGCCCTTCTGGTCAGGGGTGGCCCGAGGGTGCCCCCCTGTTTCCATATTGTGGCTCCTTTAGGAAGGGTCTCTGGGGCTTCAGGGCTCTTATTTAGGCCGAGTAAGTGTTGGCATAATGATAGAAAGGGCTGGAAGGGTTTCGTCAGGACTCTTGGTTTGTGTTTCTAGAGTGCCCTGCCGTTTCCCGTCAGGTGAGCTGCCATTCTGCTGCACGCGGTCCTTGTAATCAAGTCCTTGCCTTGCAGCACTCAGCGCTTCAGTGGGAAAAGCAAAGGCTTGGGGAGGGGGGAAGGACATTCTCTGCTTCTGAGATGGGAAGCCAAGGCTTGGGGATCCAGTGGCTTAATTGAGACCTGAATTTCTTTGAAGTTCCTTGTGTCACTGCCAGCAGGTCTTGGCGTGTGGTGGCTGCAGAAGTAGCTGCCTTGTACTCAGATGTAGGTTTTTAGCCAGCTACAGCTCGGGCTTGTTCTGTGTTCGTGCTTCTTTCTTCCTCTCAAGGTCTTGGCCTTTGTTCCTTCCCTGACTTGTTGATTCCCTCTGTTCTTTGCTGCCTCTTACATCTCTGGGTTACCATGGAGTTATCGCGAAATAACATCTTATGTAGCAGTAACTATGCAATTAGCTGGTGTCATGACTGTATATAATACTTAAAACACAAAGCTGTAACTGCATGGGGGAGGTGTGGAGAGCTATCAAATTCAATTACAGCACCTTCTGCCTGCAGAAAGCAGCACGTACTTCTGTCTTAGGATTTGGCATCGTGTTAGCTCAGCGTCAGCTGCTCGGGCCTTAGCTGCCAGAGAACAGACTGCGCTCGATTCAGAAATGCCTGAATCTTTCTGCTGCAGCTCAGGAGCTTGGCTGGAGTCACGCTCCCAAAATTGAGTGGGGGGGTCTGCTGCTGTGCTGATGAGCTAAAGTGGAACGTCACCACTAATGATGTTGAGCATGTGATCTGATGTGGCCTTGTGACAAGATGATACCTTCTCCCCCTCCACCTGTCTTCCATATCCGTTGTGTTTCCATATCTGTGACCATCAATCTTTGATGTTTCCCATGTTTAGGTCAGCAAAAGACACATCATCAATAAGCTGTTTTTTGATGTTGCCCTGGAAGAGCAGACAGCAGTGGATGCAGAATCCTTGCAGGTAACTTGACTGGGCGGTTCTTCTGTTGTGTGGCGCTTCTGCAGCTTGGAAGCGTGGCCTGGGCTGCCGGTCCTGTGCCAGCAGCTGCTTCCTGAGCTGGTGCTCGCTGGGCTCCACTTGTGTTTCAGACCTGAAGCACGTCAGTGTCTCCTGCCTGTCTCTGTTCTCCCACTTGGTCCTGGCCCAGCCGCAGCTCTGTTATAAGGAAGTCTCTGTGCGGTGGGTTAGAGTTCCCCCTGACTGTGTCCAGTTTTGGGCTCCCCAGCTCAGGAAAGGTGAGGAACTACCAGAGAGAGTCCAGTGGAGGCTACAAAAATGATGAGGGGACCGGAGCATTTCTCTTACGGGGAAAGGCTGAGGGAGCTGGGTCTGTTTAGCCTGAGGAAGAGAAGACCCAAGAGGAGGGGACCTTATCAACGCTTATCAATATCTTAAGGGTGGGTGCCAAGAGGATGGGGCCAAACTTTTTTTCATGGTGCCCAGCAACATGACAAAGGGCAACGGGCACCAACTGGAACACAGGAAGTTCCCGCTGAACATGAGGAAAAACTTCTTTACTGTGCAGACGACTGGGCACTGGTACAAGCTCCTGTCCAGGAGAGGTCATGGAGTCTCCTTCTCTGGGGATATTCAAAACTTGCTTGGACGCGGTCCTGTGCAACCTGCTTGAGGGCCACCTGCTCTAGCAGGGGAGTTGCACTAGATGATCTCCAGAGGTGCCTTCCAGCCCCCACCATTCTGGGATTCTGTGAATCTTATGTGGTGACTCAAGAAGCCTCCTCTATTTCACAGCTCTTCCTTCTGGTTCTCACCCTACCTGGAAACCTGAAGCATCATCAAATAAACATCCAACTGCTGTAGCCCATCCCTGGGGATGAGACCACAGGGCTTTTCCTAAAGGCAGGGGAAGGAAAATCCCAAATGCAATGAATTGCTGCCAGTGTCTGTGGCTCGGTTGTGCATGAGCCCTGCTAGCCTCCCTGGACAGGAGGGGCTGTTGGAGGAAGTGCCACCTCCTCACTTCTGTGTGGGTAGGTTTGTTTGCACAGACTGGAAAGAAGTGGGGGCAGGGTGGTGATAGTCTTGGTTCCCCAAGAGAAATTAAGAAAGGGACTGCCTGAAGCTGCGCCAGCGGTGGTGGACAGTGCTGAGGCTGGGACCCTGTGTGTGTGTGTGTTTCAGCTGGAGCTGGGGTGCTGGATGATGTTCTCCAAGTGCCACCCTTAGGTGCAGAGAGCTGGGGGTGAGAAGGGATGAATGCAGAGTGTTCTATGTTCTCCTCCTTTGTTCAGTATGGATGAAGTGTGGCTCCTTATGTCTTGGAGTTATCTACTCCAAAAAAAGTAATCAGTTGACCTTGGTATAACGGGATGCTTGTACCCTCTTGTGTTTAGAATCAGCATGTGCAGCAATTACCATAATTAGCAGTTGCTATGACAATGCTATATGTATATCGTATGGTTTTAAAATAAAGCCAGACAGACTATAATGTCAGTAGCACTGTCATTCTCGAAGACCGCTGATAAAGAAACTGAAGGCCAAAGTATGTGTGCTGAGGAAATGAAAAAGCGTCTCCGGGCACTTGAAGCTGTGTGCCCCAGAAGCAGAGCAATGGCTTGGAGCAGATAAACATTGCCTTTAGTACATGTTCAGATCTCTTCTTGCAAATGTAAATAGATGAGTGACTCAGAAATGGGTTGACTGGAGAAAATTGCCCTAGAAAAGCTTTTTCTTCCCCAGGATCTAAGACAGGTTCCCCCAGCCTTCCCCTCCAGGCAGGCTGTGCTGAAGAACTGCTCCCTTGCCCGAGGGCAGGGCTGTGGAGCCGCTCCTGCCTAACAGGCTTGATGGTAACTCATACTGCTCCTACAAAGTTAGTTGTGTGGCCCTCAGAGCAACACCTCACCCCTGGGTGAAGCTTTCCTACTGAGAACGCTGAGGTCACTATCTAATGGGAAAGGACCAAATATTTTCTGTGTTGGTTAGCTTAGTAAGTTTGTATGGGTATTTACTGATTTGGGTTGCTTCTGGGCTGATGCTGGTGTCTCACCGGTTCTGTGTTGTGTGCTGCCCTATTTCTGGAGGACATGGAGCACCTTAAGAACATGGATGACCATTGTGGGTGGGATTTATGGGCATCTAGACTGGAGTTGTCTGCCATGGGGTATCTGCTTCTGCCCTGGACAGGAGTTCAGCAAAGCAGGCGCATGGTGGACTGTCCTCAGATTCTTCAGAAGATGAGAAAATAATTAGCGACTTCCTCGGCCTGAAGTGATTTCACCTGAAAAAAACCCCCAGATCCAGGGTCTGCTCCCATCTGCTGCCTGTCCCTCCGAGAGCCTGGCCGTAGAGTGGTACTTGGCTCTGTAATCAGCTGGAGCTGTATCTGCGCAGCGCACAGATGTCCTGAAATGAGCATTTGGCCTTCTGCCGTGAAAAGGTTGGACTAGGGCGAGGGAGTGTGCTTCAGTCTGCTGGAAAGCCGGGTGCATAGCTGTGGTCCACTTGTTGTCTTGGGGAGACAAGCTTGGGATGCTCTTCTGAGAACCAGTGTTATGCAACCAGCTGTAAGTGGTCAGAAGACCTCCCTCATAATCTGAAACATCTTCCTGTCATTGCAGAATTATCCAAATTATCTTTTGCATAATAATAGTCTTGGGTGCTCTTCTTCACTCTCATTTCTGCTCTGAAATGTTTACGGTCAAAGGAGTGCCGGAGCTGCTTTGCTTCCCACCACCAGGCAGCAGCTTCAGCTGAAACTCTGGAGGGAACTTTGTTCTCTGCAGTAGCTGCAGACTACAGGCTGAATGCTGCCACGTGTCCAAGCGTTTCTGGGTGCTGAGCCTGGCTTTATCCTGTGTTTCTCTTAAAGATGGTCCTCAGTGATCAGAACAGTCTCTAAGTGGCTATTCCCATAGCAGGACAAGTGTGAGTTTTGGGGTGTAACACCTCGGTGAGGCTGTCTGGAACCTGATGCTTCCAGTTGCTTATGATCTCGGGAGCTGGGAGCCCTTCTTTTAAAGGAGACTTGGAGACTTCTGCTTGTTCAGCTTGGTGAAAAGGCGGCAGGAGGAGGATTCATGCCTGTAAACCTGCTGGGGAGGGTAGAAACCTGGAGGACAGCTGTGGTCAGGGATATACTCGTGTGGTCTTGGGAAAATGAGGTCTTGTAACTCAGGCTGGCAGAGAGAGAAGAGCTTCCATCGGGGGAGTGAAAACTGGGAGCAGCCTTTAGGAGCAGCAGTGGAGGATGAGGGATTTCAGATTAAGTTGATGAATGAGGTAATGTTACATAGCTGCCCGCAGTAGCCCGGGATTTCTTTGCTATCATGCTAATTAGCACATCTTGCAAGCTCACTAATCGTTCCTGAATAGGACTCTGAGGAAGCTAGTCCAGAGTAGTTCCTGCAGCAGAGTTAATTCCATGTCAGCCCTCCAGCTGTTGTCCCCCCGGGGGCAAATCCAGCTCTGCTAGGCTTTGCATTTAGTCCCTTCCGCTCCTGAGCTTTCCATCCCATATTCTCTTCCCTGCCTTTATTGTCACTAGCAGAGCTTTGCTCTGGTCCTGTCAGATCCGTGGTCACTGGTAGTGCTATTCTCAGCTCAGATTTGCATGTAGCGTTCCGGGTTGCACAGATTTGTGTGCTCTGCTTCAGTACTGTGTTGGCATTTTATTGTGGTTTTATTCCACTGCAGTTCCTGCCTGACTTGTTATGTGCTTTCCTCTGCAGTTCTCCAACAGAGCTTTTTAAGTCATCTTCTGTTGATTCTTTCCTGTATATATTTCTCTCTCTATTTTAAAAATATATATATACACACACATATATATTTATATATTGCCCTTCTTGGTAACCTCTGTACATTTCCTCTGGCTACCTGCCAGTGTTCATAAGTCATATCACTTCATTATTTATAATTTAAACTATGGGGCATTTGCTGCCTCTTTCCGATCCTTAATGCAGGCATTAGGAACATTTGACCTTCCCCAGACCCTTGCGACACCCAGGAGACGTTATGCACCCTTGCTTTGGTATGGTTTACCGGTGACCCGTGTATGGCTGTTTGGCTGAGCTGTTGGCTCATATCAGCATCCCGAAGGGCAGTGACTTTGGCATCCGTCAGAATGCTCGCTGGTGCCCTTCGCTTGTGTGCTTGGTCCCCTCTGCAGGTGCTTGACTGTGCCCTTCTGTCTCCCAGCTGCATCCGATCAAAGTTCACTTCAGTTCAAAGCAACTCTCAATCCAGTTAGTCTAGCAACATCCCTGCCTTATTGCCTTGTTTAGGTAAAACGTTATAAAAATTGTTCCTGTCTGATTTCCTGTGTTTCCCTGAGAGCCTTCCAAAATTATTCAGCTAAAACAAGATGACTGACAGTGTGAGAAACACAAGGTTGACAAGGCTAAGACGAAACTGGGATCTTCTCGCCCTGAAGAATGCCAGTTGGAGGTGCTCTTTGCATTCCCTGTGGTAGTACTTGCTTGTAACTCGGTGTTCACTGTTACCCTGTTCCCCCTTAGCACCTGACCAGTGCAAACATCCTGCTGAGAAACCTCTCAGGTCCTTTTAAGATCTGGCAAAAGCTCCTCTGCAGGGTGTTTCCTAATTGGGTTTTCTGTGTTGTGTTTCAGAATGAACTGGACCAGGTGAAGGCTCAGCTCTCTGTGAAAGGTGAGTTCCAGCTGCCTGCGGGGCCTCAGCAGCCCGCCGTCTGTGGGTCCTGGGCTCTGCCTGTGCTAGGTGGCTTGCCCAGGCCTGAGGAGCCCACCCCTCTCTGAAGCCAAGAGCATGGGGCAGGCTGCAAACTGTTTTGCTGCAGCAGCTTCTTCAGAGCTGTTTCTGAGGCAAGACCACCTAAAGCAGTACAAAGCTTGCAGGGCAGAGCCAGAGTCCGCAGCCTGGCCCAGCTCTGCTGTAACTGGGGAGCTCTACAATTTAGAGACATAGATGCGATTTTTTGGCCCCTCTTCCTAATCACAAGCTACAGCGTTATAGCACAGCTATGTCTGGAGTGGGCTTGCTGAAAGCAAAACCCTTGGTTTGCTCACTGGGAGACTCACAGCTGCCTATGGCAAAGGCTCCTTCCTTCTGACAGGTGAGTGGGCAAAAGCGGTGCCCGAAAGCAGCAGTGGGAAGGCTCTGGATTTGTTTGGCTGTTGCAGTGCCACATGTGTCGCGCGAAGAGCAGACGGAGTTCAGTGTGTGCGCTTCCATTTTCCCATCTTTAATTTTAGAGGATGTTTGAGGGAGGCAGGAAAAGCAAAAGCCTTGGAGACTTGTCGATGGGTTTTAAGCATCGTCTGTAGGCAGCCTGTCATCAGAACATGAGTCATGAGCAGCAAAAGGAAAATGTCAGTCTGAGTGACAGGAGTCCAAAGACACACTAGCAGAAGGGAGAGGGGGAAAAAAAAAAATCTTTAAAGAATGCTGGGGGCTCACCCACGCCCTGAGAGTCGTCTTTCCTCTGCCTTCCCTGCGTGCACGAGACAGACATGAATAGCCAGTAGATTGAGGATTGAGTCCTTAGCCTGAGAGCAGAATTGGACGGTCTGCACGTCTCTATTCTGAGGCCTGTTCTCTTGCCAGCTCGGTTGAGTTTAGAGACTTGGTAGAGAGCCAGATCTGCTGGGGAAGGTGGCTGGGATTCTTGCTAGGATGTTATCCAAGAAAAACTGCTCGAAGGCCTGCTCATCTTCTCGGCTTCTGGTGAGTAGAGGTTGGATTTGACATTCCCTGTCCCGTTCTCTGTTCATATTGGAAACGAGAAGCTCCTTCCCACCTCCTGCCTCCTTTGCTGTGGGCACTCTGCTCTCTGGTGGCTCTTGTGTATAAATTCTGCGCTTAAAGATGTGCTCTGCGCTGTGTGCTGCAGAGGAGCTGTGTAATTGCCAGTCTCTGATCAGCTTGCAAATGGCTCTAGAGGTGCGGAGCTCCGAGCAGACCCAGCAGGCGCGGTGGGAGGCACTCTGAATGAGCTGGAAACTCATTCCTGCAGCACGGGGAGGTTTGACTCCTGCCATCTGCCTCTGGGCAACTGGGAACGGAGGAGGGGGAAGCCCTAACTCTTGGTGGATGTGGAGTCTCTGCAAATGCAGGGGAGTGTCTCCAGGCTGTGCTGCCTCTGGCAAGGAAGGGTTATGCAGATCAGTGGAGGAAAAAATGCTTTACTCAGAAATCTGTGTTTCCTTAGCTACCTGCGTGCTTCTTCTGGGATATGCTCCTCTCTTCTGCTTCAGTCCCACGTGGCTCTTTTACTGTCTGAGAGAGCAGCGAAGCTACACTGCAGGTCATGTTTCCATGGGATGTGATGGGACAATTTGAAATGGGATTGCTTGGAAGGGGAAGCAGCTTTTTGGAAAGGCACTGATTGGCTCTCCACTGCTGCCAGGCTGGAGCCACGGATGACTTTAGCGAAGATGGAAGATGCTGAGCTGAAGACTTTACCCTGCTCTCAGTGGGTTTAGGCAGAGGGGTTTTTGCTTTCTTTCATTGCCCAACTGCTTCGAGCTTTCCAGTGATGCTGGCTGTTTCCCGCTTAGGTCTGTCAGCTCCTGATGGTGGTGGTTGCTTCGCAGGCCGTTCTTCCCTTGTCTCGACAAAACAAATGGAAATCTGGTGTTGTTTTCCACCACCACCTCTGTGGTGGCCAGGGGCACATGCTTCCTTCCTGGATTGCCTGCCTGGGGAGGGACAGCAGGACTCAAAGCTTTTGTGACCTGCAAAAAGTGGGTGCTCCTGGGAATCTACGTAAGCTGTCGTATGTCCTGCAAGGTCCCCAGCGCCCGCAGAGCTCGGCTTTACTGCTTCTTGCCCTTTGACGTAGGTGCTGTGGTGAGGGTAGTTGTAGGAGCGTGGTGATGCGGCAGCGTGGTGGGTTGCTGTAGGCAGCTGCCCGGTGGCCCCAAAGGGTTTCCCCACACGTAAGGTTCCATGTGGAGAGGGGGGGCTCGGGGCAGGGCTTTCCAGCTCTGGGACAGCTTGCTGTAAGTGGAGAGACGTTTTCTCTGGGCAAGCCTGCCTGTGAGAGCATGCAAGAGTTAAAATGCATCAGCTTAATGCTAGCGGGGCTGGCACTGGAAAGCTATTAGAGGCAACTTGTTAGTTATCTTTAGTAAAGAAAATCTTGAAGCCTGCTGGCACTGGGAGAAGCAATTGCTCAGCACAGCCCCTGGTGCAGGCAGCACTTAGGGAAATGGCGCTCTACAGGAACGTCCGACTCCTAGCAGCCTGGAGCCTGAGACTGCAAGCAGTGTCTGTTTGTTGTGCTCCTGCTGTGTGGGACAGCTGAAGTCTGGGTTACCGGGTCGTGACCTTTTTCTCTCTTCTTTTTTCAGAAAAAGAAAAGCGGGAATGCCAGGCTGTTGTGGATGGGCTGAGGGACACTCTGGATGTGCGTAATGCCACAATAGAGTCACTCCAGAAGGTGCTGGGAGAGACAGAGATGCTGTGTTCCTCTCTCAAGGTACCTTTCCCATCCCTGGCAGGACTTTGATTCTAGCCATCACACAGTCGGTGTTAGCTTACACAGGCCCTGCTAATAAGAGGTTGGGCTGGTGGGAGTTTGGATCTGGTGCCTCGAGATGCCTGTCTCCTTGATCTCCAAGTGACAGGAGGGCAGCAGAGATGGGTTTTCATTTTGGTTTTATTAATCCAAAGTGAGTGGCATTGCTGGTCTTGAGGTCCTGAGCATGCTCCACCCCAGGGGTGACAGGCATAAAAGCTGCGCCTGCGGCTTGTGTGCTCAAGGCAGAGGTGTGGTGGTGGTGGAGGAGAGATGCCAGCCTGGGGACTCCGGCTGAGCTTTGGTAATGAAGCGGCAGTGCTGATCATAAAGGCAGCAGCATGAACTAAGAGCAGGAACTGGCCCCAGTGCCCCATTGCCAAAACACTGTCTCCCTGCGGTAGAATGTTCTTCTGAAATGGGTTTAGGCCAGGCGGGATTCAAGGAAAATTAGTTTCTTAGTTTGATTGGAGGAGAAATCAAACTGAAATATAAGGAAGGGGAGTTGCAAGCTTCAGCTGAGTGGGGTTTGATCCAGCTAACTCTCCTGTCTCTGTTCTGTTGCCAGGGCTTTCCTTCAGCTGGGTTAGTAATGTGTGAAGTCCAGGGATCAAATATTCCTGTTGGGTTTCAGTGTGCAGTGACTCAGTGTGTAGTCATGTACTGTGCGTAAACAGCAAGTGGAAGGGGGTAAGAGGAGGAGCTTCTTTGCTGGGGTGTCTTGTAGTGAGCAGAGTGACTTTGCCTTGGTTGCGGGGTGGGACGGGTGGTTGCTGCTGTGTGAAAATGGGGTGCCTGTTGCAAGAAGATGGGGTTCAGGCAGGTGGGGTTGTGAGCTGCAGGCTGAAAGGGAAAGTAGAGGACAACTGCACCTCCAAAGATCCCTGCCCTGTGGGGTATGGGTCTGACCCAATAGCCTAAATTACATCAAGCAGGCCTTGCTGTTAGCCAGCACAGCTTTTTTTTGCTTGACCACAGGATCATATCCGATCTTGCGTGTTAAAGGCAACCTGGGTCCGTGCCGTGCCAGACATGCTCTTGGGATCCCAGCTGTACCGGTGGCAGGATACTTCTGCAGAAGCACTTGTGACACTGGAAACCAGTGCTTGCTGCTCAGCTCAATACCTCTGTGCTTGGCTTTCCTGCCTGGCACCTCAGGAGGAGGCTCTGGTTATCTCGCCTGTTACAAAACCCTCTGTCCTTTAAGTCCTTTTAATGAAAGCCGGGCAGAAGGATTAGGGACCTGGAGGTATCTTCTCTGTGGTGTACGGGGTTTCCCAGCTGAATGCCAAGCACTGTCTTATACTGCATCATTAAAGATTAAAGCAGTAAACTTCTGCGGTGTAAGTACAGGCTTAACCAACTGTGACGCAGGTCAAGCCCCCAGGCTGTGAGCCGTTCCTGTCTTCTGCTAGTGCTGTCAGCAGCTGCAGAACCAGTGTGTGAGAGTTTGCTGCCGTTTCGGGCTGGCTGAGGCTAGGGACTTGGCTCCAGCCTGGCACAAAGCACTGCTTTGGGGGATCTGAAGTGTAGAGAGCTCTGGTTAGGAAGAGCCAAAGAAGGGTTCTGCTTAAGCACGAGTAGCATGTGAGCCTGCAATGCTGTCCCTCTGTAAAGTCTCAGCTGCTTCGTTTCTGTGGCAGGAAGAGTATTAAATCCTTTACCTTCTGCATGGAAAGCAGCTTTATGAAGCAACGGTCTTTGGCCAGGCCTCTCCTCGCAGTAGTCGCTGTGCTGAAACCAGGCCCAGAGCCTTTTGAAGCTGCTGTGCTAGGTGCCCAGGCACGCATTGGAACGGTGCTGATTTGGGCCAGCTTTCCCCTGCCCTCTGCCACACTGCAGATCTGTGCCGTTTCAGCTCAGCTGAGGTTCTCCGTTGCTGCTGCCTGCTACTGGAGAGCCTGGAAAGGCGAAGGCTGCAGCGGGCTTGCAGCCTCTCTGGGCAGGCGAGAGAAGGGTGGGTGTCTGGTGTAGCCGAAGAGACCCACTCAGCATTCCTTTCTGTGTTCGAAGCAGCTAATGGCAAGGAGAATTAGGAGGCTACAGCAACGGGCTCAGCTCTGCCTGGAGCAGAAAGTGATAGCAAGGTTTGCTTGCCATGGACTCCCTTTTGAAAAACAAATTGTTGCTCTGGATAGGGCGCTGCACAGCCCCACAAAGCTCCCAGCAGAAAGGAGGCTACGATGCAGTTTCGGCAACAGACTCCTCTTGCGATTAGCACTGAGACCCTGCTGCGCTTGCAAGGAACAGAGCTAGGGGTGCAGCAGGGAGGGAGCTAAACTCTCCGTAATCCTGGGCTGCTGAGGTGGTGATAGCATTAAGAGCCAATGTGTGCTCCCAGCTGCCCGCAGTGCGCATAAGCCAGGATATTTCTCTAACAATCCCTGGAGCCTTCCTAACAGTCTTTGTGCGCTTGCTTCTCTGCAGAAACAGATGAAATTCCTGGAGCAGCAGCAGGAGGATAACAGAAGTTCAAAGGAGGAGGCTCGACGTCTGCGAAACAAGCTGAGAACCATGGAGCGGTGAGATCCTGGGCTCTTCCTGGGCCTTGCAGGCTGGGCTGCCTGCCTCTCCCCTTCTCTGAGAGGGAGGGAGGGGTCCTGCTGTGCCTGCTGCAACGTCCGCCTCCGTGTGCTGGGTCACCTTACCCCGTGGATTGGAAGCTGCTGTGTTGGCAGGCCTGCCTTTGCCTGTCCACGCTCTTGCCCCTGCTGTTTCCAGGCAGCTGCTCTCCCTAAACAGCAGCGAGGTATGGTACTGTGTGTAGGCTGGCCTCGCCTCTAGTGCACTGAGCATGTCCCTGCTTTCGGAAGGCACTGGGCAGAGCCCTGATCCCAGCCTAGGAGTGCAGTCAGCCACAGGGTGCTAGGGCCCAAGAGCTGGGACGCTGGCCTTGTGCAGTATGTGCGTACAGCTGCCCCTTCTCTCCTCCATCCACGTGGTGCTACTCTTCCCTGGCAAAAAGCCCTGCCTGTGGTGGGGCAGTTGTCTCGCTGTCCCCCCACGACACCTGGAGTGCCTGCAGCAGGAGCTTAGGCTGCACCAGTGCCCTGGGGAGAAGCAGGGCTCCATTCTCTTTCCCAGCTCTGTTTGTGACTCATGAGCTGAGGGTCCTTTTTTTTTTTTTCTTTTGGTGCAGGATTGAGCTGTTGCTTCAGAGCCAGCGCCCTGAAGTGGAGGAGATGATCAGAGAGATGGGAGTTGGGCAGGCAGCAGTGGAACAGCTTGCGATCTACTGTGTCTCCCTGAAAAAGTAGGTGCTGCAGGCTCGGCACAGCCGGCTCGTGCTGTCCTGGGTGGGCCTAGGGAGAGCCCTGTGCTGAGTACCAGCAGGCACACAGGCTCTGCGGGGATCTTGTTGCCTGTTTGGGCCTCCACTGGGTTTTGACTGACAGATCCTGGGGACCTAGATTGGATCCTGTCACACTGAGCTGTTCCTGTTGTCACTGTAGTGACATGTGTGTCACCATGGGAACTGCCTCCAGAGCTGTCAGTGCACCTAGGAGGTGATGATGATGATTCCCTCCGCTCTCCTTTCATGCCGGGGGGAATGAGTGGATGAGGGGCTGCAGGTTGTACCCTCTGCTGCAGTACACCGTGCAGCTGTGGCCTCAAGTGCTCTCTGGCAAGGCAAGTCTGCAGTGCTGCCCTCCCCTACCTGGAAATACATCTGGTCCTGCTGGGCAAAGCCCCAGCGTCTTTGGGGCCGTTCCGATGGTGGCTGAGTAATTGCAGCTTTGATACAAAGCTGTAATGAGGCGAGTGTCCCTGTGGTGTAATTGGGAATGAATGTGCACAGCCAATAGCGTGAAGTCTCTGAAAAGTCACTTAAAGCAAAGTCCCCTGTTTGCTGCCAGCATGGAGGCTGCTCTGTTGTCTGTCTTTTCCACTGGCAACTGAAACGTCTCTGGATCTGGTTTCCATTTTGGTGGTGAAATCTGTTCAGGTGCTGTTCTTGGGCATGGTATCTCGTGCATCTTCTTTTCCTCCCCTGTGGGGCAGTGGTATGTTTGACACACTGTTGGCCAGTGTTGGTACACTCAGCTCTGTTCCCTGAAGGGCCTTGTGTCTCCTGGGCTGTCTCTGGTGGCTCTGCAGTTGCAGAGCTTCAAATTAAGGGTCTTGGCTTGTCTCTGAGAAGTTCTAGCTCAGTCTTCTCGCAAACAGGATGTTTCTTCTGGTCTCTTTGCAGGGAATATGAAAACTTGAAGGAGGCACGGAAGATATCTAGTGAGATGACAGAGAAGCTGAAGAAGGAGCTGTTTTCTGTCAATAGCAAGGTAAAGGAAGCATGTGAGTCGCCAGGGTGACATCTGGTCTGTAGATCCAGGTCAATAACTGGCCTAAGCCCTCTGCAGTGACCCCCCTACCTGCAGCACTCCTTGCGTGGTATGGGTGGTGTGGGAGAGTCAGGCTGGGGTTCCTAGGGCTGGCTGTGACGCTGCGGTGAGCCAGTGGCTCACGGGCTGTTGGCAGGAGTGCAGCCTCTGGGGACGCCGGTGTGGCAGTGTGTGCAGAGCCAGACGGAGTCTGGCAGGGAGCCTGGGCAGGAAGGCAGCAGCACGCAGGTGCTCTGCTGCTTGTGCTGGGCTCAGGAAGCAGCGCTGCCTTCATCCTGCCCCACTGCCTTCCTCCTGCTGTGCAGCCGAGCGTGAGCTAGCTCACTGCCAGCCCCTTCCGCTGCAGGATCGGGCCCCTAGGGAAGGCGGGAAGGGGTTTGGAGCCAGCACTGGCCGAGCAGGGCTTAGCCCTGGCTTGGCACAACCACAGTCACGCCCAGCCTTGTGCCTTCAGCTGACTGAACGGGGCTGGGGCTCCCACACCATGATGGGCCCAGGCAGGAGAGCTCCCCAAAGTGTGGTGAGGATATGCGTGCGGCTCCACACAGAGCCTGCCTGGGCTGGTCCTGGCCTGGCACAGAGCTTGGGGCTGCTGAGGTGCCCCTGTGGCTGTGCTCCCCCTGCTCCAGGCCTGGCTCAGGTCAGGAGTCACTTTCCATCAGTTCTGGTGGCAAGTACCCATGAAAAGCGTGCGTGTAGCCTTGCTCTCCAGGGCGCAGGGGTTCCCTGAGGCATCCCCGTGTCCAAGCTCACAAAGTGAGAGACTGTGGGTGGATTTGGCCTATTTTTGTTACTCGCCTGTAACTGTTGTGGTCCCCTCAAATGGAGGAGGAGGTTCTTGGATTGCTGTGCGGCTCCCCAAGGGGGTTAACTCCCTACATGAGGTGCTGCTGCTGGAGTCGGGTGGCTTCTGGCCGAGTCAGGGCCAAGCTGCAATCACCGGCTTGGGTCAGGAGGATGCGAGTCAGCACAGCCAGGGCTCCGGGCCTGGCTGACGGAGAGCTGACTGTACTGCCACTTCGTGGGCTGCCCCAGGCTCCTTAACCCACAGAACTCTGATGTGGTACCCATCCACTTCTTGACCCCCGCTCCTGGCATGCTTCCCTGTCGAATCGGGCTCGTCCGTACGCCAGTACTGCTGATGCGCAACCATTGTCCAGTCTGTGGTTGGCAATCCCGGCGCTCTGGTGTGTACCAGAGTCCTGCAGGAATTCAGAATGCAGCCACCAAGTGTTAGACCAAGGAAATCTGTCACCATCAGGCATAAATGCTCGGGAAATGGTATAGGAAGGTTTGTGTTGGGCAAGCAGCCCTGGAGATCCCTCTGGAGGCAGCTTGAGGAAATGGGCAGGCATTCCGTTCCTCTGACACAGGAGAGATCTGTCAGAGGCTGCCACATAGCATGTGCCGTGGAGCCTACCGCTCATGGGGCATCTGCAGTCCCCCTTACCTGCCTGTTGTAACCAGTGCTCTGCTGTTTGGGGGGCTTTATTCTGCAGCTGCAGAAAACTGGTTCAGAGTTGGAGAAGACAAAGGAGGAGTTAAGAAGCACCCAGAAGGATCTGAAGAATGCGGACAAGGAGATCTTGGTGAGAATATCGTTCCTCAGTCTGCAGTTGCTGGCATCTGGCCATGGCCTGCAGCTGCAAAGCCAGGAGTTGTGCTGGCATTTGCTCAGTCACTAGGTTACCCAGCCCACCTTACCTCTCTGTCTGCCCCATCTGACGCTGGTTTATGGAAAAGGGGCAAAGTATCTGCTACTAAATCTTTCCTTATCTCACCGTCTGCTTTCCCTCCTCCCTCCAGAGTTTGAAGAAGAAGATAGACATCCTGCAGGATACTCTGAAAGTCCCATCTGTAACCAGAGAGACACTCAGTCGACTAGTCTTTGAAAGGTTAGTGAAGCGTATCCTCAGATTCAGGCCAAGAATGGGGATGGTGGATCCAAACAGTTGACAGTTTAACTAGCTGGGATAGCAGAGATGTGCTAATTTGGCAGGCATCACAGTAACCCGGTCATTTTGCTCCTTGTATCCCTTTTTTTTTTTTTTTTTTTTTTTTTTTTGTTGCTGAGAGGGTGGACAAAGGGTGTGTTTTGCAGGACTTGGGTCAGGAAGAATGGGTTAGGTTTTGACAAACTCTTTGTCACTGTGTCCTGACAGGGAAATATCCCTAAAGCTGCTCTTCTGGTTGCCTCAGAGTTTGGCCTTCCAGTGAGCATGCCCTGCTGTATGGCGACTGGAGATCTTAGCCAGGCAGAGGAACCTAGCCTGAAAAGTGGCATCTTTTATGTTTTTATCAAGCCCTTTCTTCTGAGGAGCCTGTTCTGTTGTCCCAGTTTGGCGAGCTGGACCGCGTATGCAGAGCAGTGGTGAGCCAGTGTATTTCCCTGAGCTCTGGGTGCTGCTTTTTATAGCACAGACCACTTGAGAGTGAACAGTAGCTTGGGACATTGTCTATAAACTCTGGGGTTCAGAGTGTCCTTTCTGTGACTTGTAAGCAGAATGGGGCTCTGATCCTCATCCCGCTGCTGCCTTGCAGCTCAATCGTGCAGCGTGCAGCTCTGTCTTCCTCTCGTCTGCTGGGTGGCAGGTGGTTGCTGACATTTTGCGTGGCCTTGCAGCCCTGCTCCCGTGGAACTGCGGCACCCGAAGCTCCACCACCCGGCCCACAGTGATGAGATCGATCTAGATGCCACTTTTGATGTTGACACCCCTGAGCATCAGCCTTGCAGATCTCTCTCCAGCCCTGCAAAAAGGCAGAAGCTGGATAAAAAGCCGTGAGTTTTCCCTCCTCATTCTGCTTCTAAAGGAGATCAAAGTCTCGCTGCTTTGGAAGTTGCTGTGTGAGATCAGATAGCTCTCCAGCTGCCTGATGTCGTGCTGCAAGTTTGTCGTCATTTGCTTGGCCTTGTCTGTCCTTGCCATCTCCACTTGAACAATAAATCTCTGCTGATTTGCTCCTTGGGCTTCTTACAGGCCTCCCGTGGTAAATCTGGCAAAGAAAGTTCTGAAGGAAACGGTGGAGGTAAAAGGACTAGTCTTGATTTCTGTATCATCCCTTTGATTCTGCTCTTAATAAGCCTGGGATAAAGGACCCATTTTCTCCACACAGGAGATGCTGTCACCAGCCCATGTATAGAACCACAGTACATTCTGTAAAGTGCTTTGCTTGACAGCCTCCTAGAAACACTGTATGGCTGCCTCAGGCTTCCTGGAATTGGGCAGGGGAGGGAAGGTGGGCACCCATGTGCTTCTTGCCGATTATCCTGCCTCAGATGTGCTTGGCAAACATGACGTGGGGCTGACCACAAGGGCTGTGGTGTCAGTGAAGGGGGCTGTTTGCCCAGCCTTGCCGGGTGCAGTGTCCTGCCTCACAGGCACTGCCCCTCAGGAGGCCCTGTGGGAGGTTTGAAGCTGCTGTTCTTTGGCCTGGCACATGGTACAGCAATAGCTGTTATCCTAAATAGCTGTCTGTGTTTATTAGTGCTCCCTGTATGTGGACTGAATTCAGCAGATCATGCTGGTTAAAGGGCTTTTCTCATTATTCTGTGGGACAGAACTGGGCAGATGATCTGGAGGATGATGCTCTTAAAGGACTCCTGCCAGCCTTCATCAGGAACTCTGTTCTCTCCAAGAAGCCATCTTCGGGTAGCTTGCTGGGTCCTCACAAGAGCATGGGCACTGTGAGTATGACTGTCCAGTTGGTGAGCTTGTGGAGGGCTGGCACTGCACACCCCTGTCCTGAAGTGACCCTACAGGGGGAAGCGAATCAGGCTTTTACCTTGCCACATACAGCGTATGGAAAATAAATTTTGAAGTGTGACCTGGCTAATTCCCAGTCCTGCAGAGCTCCAGGGATGACATGCTCAGTCCCTTCCTGGCAGCAGATGAAATGGCCCTCTGTCCCCTTCCTCCACCTCCTTGGAGCTTCGGGTGTTTTCCTTGTATTCCTCAGTCACAGTGACAAAATCCTAAGCCTTGCTTTGCTTGGAAAGGCTCAGCTTGCTTCAGAAAGGACCCAAGATACCCAGACTTTACTAATACCCCTGGGCCTGTCTTTTTCCAAAGGTCAGGGCTTAACACAAGTACTGAGTGTTTCCAAGTGCTTGTAACCCCTCCCCAGAACCTGGGGCCTGCAAGGCTTCCCCCTCCCCAGCCCAAAGAGAGCTAGCCAAGGCTCTGTGCTGCTGCTGCAGGCTCATTTTTTTTCTCTCTCTCCTAGGTGAGGATGGGGTACGATGGCTTGGGGGGCAGAACAAAGTTCATACAGCCTGTATCCTTTCCTGTACCTCATGGGGCAGTAGTGATGCTGCGGGACCTCATCTCTGCTCCCTAGCTTTGGTCTCGGCCATCTTGGGGATTCCTGCCCCTTGGCCAACAAAAAAATGGGCTGCGATCCTCAAGGAACCATCACGTTTCTCTGTCTGACTGAAAAGTCTGAGCTCAGCAAAGGCATCAAGGACCTGAACTTGCTGAGAGGTGTATCAGTGGTGGTACCTCCAGAGGAGCGTATTGACTAGAAATCAGTACAGTTCGCAGGGGCTGCCTATGCCCTTGGGATCTCAGCAGCAGTGTAGTGCAGCCCCTTCCTGGCCACGTGCCTGCCAGCCCATGTGGCCCAAGCCTCGGTTCCTGCGGGACGCTGCCGCTCTGCGGTGCCTGGCCTGGTGGCAGCAGGCGAGCCCTGCAGCAGGCAAGGAGCGGCTGGGCCAAGCTCACCCGGCGGCTGGGGAGCTGCTCCGACTCCCACTTCTCGCGCAGGAGTGGCGTCCCTCGCCTGCCTTCCCTGGGCAGTACTGCCAGAAGGCTGTGTAGTGCAGCTGCGGCTCGGACACAGCTCAAGCTCCTGGTGCTGGGTTTTAGAGGGGTTTTGCTCTTTGTGGAAAACCAGGAGGCTGAAGTGGAGAAGCAGTGATGAGCTGGAATTGGTGACCTGCTGGGAAGCCTTGAGCTGCTCTCCCTGCGGCCTTGCTGTGGCAGGGTGGAGGTACCCAATGGCAGGGGGATGCTTGAGATCTCTGGGGCCAGATGTGCCCATGCTGCCAGCCTGAGGTGAACCGAGAAGGTGGGCAGCCGTCCCAGCGTTGCCCCTCGCGTGTGGCTGACAGAAGAGCAGCTCATTTCTCTAAGCCAGAGTGCTCCGGGTCGTTGTAACCCTGCGGTTCCGCTAGCGTGGCCTGCACCTGCCTTTCAGCTCGGCATGTTTGGTTTGCGCCACTTCAGTGTCTCTGAATGGCATGAGAGTTTCAAGGGACTTGCTGCTCTCAAGGCACTTATCCCAGGGCCGCTCTGCCTGGGAGGGCTGCGGGCACTGGCTGCTGCGCCCATCCTCACATGGTGTTCTGGCTCTGACGTGCAGGGTAGGTTGCTGATGTTTAAATGCTTGTGTGTGCGAGCATTCCCTGACTCGTGGGACAGGACCATGCCTGAGCGCTGCTGCAAAGCCCAGCCTGTCCTGCAGGGACAAGGGTCTCTTTGGGTGCAAATGTATGGCTAGGTCCCGGGTCTGTGGCTCAGGCTAGTCTGCAGCAGGTACTGCATCGCTTGTGTCCCCAGGGCCTCTGTCTGTACTTTCCTTGACAGTTTTACCTTCAGACAAACCTGGCAGAAATCCGTCCATTAGCGGTGAGGAGCAAGAAGAAGAATGTCTCCAGGCCAGCGCCTGCAGCTCCCTCTGCAGCATCCTCCAGCAGTGGCCAGGTCAGACTGGACAGTTTCCTGCAGTGAGCAGCTTTGGGGGGTGGCCATGGGGCAGAGAGCACACTTGCCCGCGGCCTGGCATGAAGCCGTCTGCGACCACCACTGTGCCAAGGGCTGTTTGTGAAGTGCCAACACTGCGTTGCTGGCACGATGAGCTGCCCTGGGGAGAACCCTGGCCTTGCAGCAAGCTGACCGGAGACCAAGCCTCTGGCTAATGCTTAGACTGATTTACCCCACTCATTTTATCCCCCCTTCCTCACATTTTCATGCAGAATAAACAGGGCTTTCTCATCTTCTGGCCTGCTCAGAGCTCCACAGTTGCAGCTGCTGTTGAGCGCTCTGGCATCAGGTGGAACTGAGCTCCTTGGTGCAGCTGCATGCCAGCGGTGTGGGAAGGGCACCTGGGATGCGAGCACGGGGAGAAGGCACCTGGGCCAGCTCTGTGCCTGCTGTAAATAGTTCCAAGAATGTTTGCTGGAGGAAGAAGTGTGCAGAGGGCAGAGCAGCGCCAGCTTGTGTTGCTGCAGGATGGCTGTACGTTCATCGTCAGATTTAACACCACCTCTCTGCTGTGGGCCTGTGTGGGTTGGGGAGACCCATAGGCAAGCCTGGGGGCTGCTCTGCCTTGCCCTGGTTTGGGCTGTGAAGCCCACCATGGTTTTGCAGGCTTGGCACTAAAATTGCTGACCTGCGGAGGAGGGTGTTGGGGGTGACCCCTTGACCTGCTTGGAAATGGGGAGATCAGCATGCTGATGTGACCTCTGTTCCTGGTGGGTGTTGGTGTGGAACTTGTTTGTATTTCTGTTTTTTAATGAGATTGTAGGGTGTCTTGTTCTTTTGAAATGGTCTGCCTAGTGATTTGGGGGTTTGGAACGGCCTGAAGAAGTGCTGGAAAGAGCAGCTCACTTCAGGGACAGGGGCTGATGATGATGGGGCTGAACCTCTCCCGGGTTCCTCAGCTGGAGACGTGGGGCAGAAGCTCTCTGGTCTCCCCTTGCCCCATGGCTGAAGCAGGGCTGTCCAAGTTGCTCAGGGAGGACTTGGTGAGGTACCTCACTACAGCACCCTGTACTGTGTAAATCTGCGTCCCATTTCCAGCTGCTTTGGGCTGGAAGCCTCAGGACCTGGGCTGGCTAAAAACGGGTCTTTAGGAAATAAAAATTTGGCCACACACAGGCCTTAACACAGCTGCCTCCTGCGTGGTTTCCTCCCTGTTGCAGCTTGGGCGCTGAGCGTGGGGTGATGGAGGTGCCTGGCCTGCCGGAGCCTTTGGTGCCAGCTTGGGGGTGATGGGGCCGGGCTGGGGTGAGGCTGTGAGGACAGCTGGGCTGAGCCCCTGGGCAGCAAGCCGGGCCTGTGAGCCGTGTCCTGCCGCCATCACTTGGGCTGACAACATGGGAAGTAGGGAGAGTCCAGAGGGGCATGAGAAAAGGGTTCAGAGGGTTGGGGAACAAGCCGGGGGAGGGAGGGGGACTTCATCCAGCAGAGTTAATTCTGGAGAAGCGAAGCCTGGGAGAGGGTCTGCAGAGAGCCTTTCGCCCTCGTTGCCCCTTTCAGGTAGGTAAAAAGGTGACAGACTTGCCCTGAGGCCTCTGACCATGAAATGAGTCCAGGGATACCCTTCTGAGAAGGCGGTAGCGGAGGGCTGGGAGTGTTCCTGGGGAGGGATGTGGGTTTCTGTGTTGGGGTGCTGGGGAAGGGTGGGGTGTCAGTACCTGTGGAGCAAAGCCTGTCCCAGCCTGCCTGGAGAGACTGAGGGGCCTTTGGGGTGTCCTGCTCCAGCCCTGGTTTGGGGACCTGTCAGAGCCAGGGGGAAAGTATTTGCACCTGATCAAGCCAGCCCTGTGCCCTGCCCTGCCCTGCAGGAAGGCCTGGAGTTCCGACCTGCTGAGCCCCAGGGATGCGTAGCCCAGCGTCCCCTGCGGCAGAGACAGCAGCGCCGGTGTGAGCTGCTGCCTTCCTGCCCAACTTCTCCCAGCTCCGTCCCTGCGCCCCTGCCCACCTGCCCACCCCCCAAATTCTATTTGCGAATCAACAGCCTGGGCCAAAATGTGCTGCCCTCACTGGGGGGAGGGAAGTGCCTTTGTTTTGGTGTCACTTGGCATTGGCTCTGCCCGCTGCCAGCCTGGGTGATGTTTCGCTCCATCTCCTGTGCCGGTTGTGCCTCCACCCCTGTTTGGCACCCAGGCAAGCGTAAGCCTGGGCTTGTGTGCCTTGGCTGGGCACTGCCAGAGCTGCTGCTGCCAGGTGTTCAGACCTCCCCTTGAGTCTTCATAGATTCATAGAAAGGTCTGGGTTGGAAGGGACCCCAAGGATCATAGAGTTCCAACCCCCCTGCCACAGGCAGGGGCCTACACGAGGTTGCCCAGGGCCCCGTCCCAACCGGCCTTGAACACCTCCAGGCATGGGGCATCCACCACCTCTCTGGGCAGCCTGTTCCAGCCCCTCACCCCCCCCTCTGTAAAAAAAACGTCCCCCTCATATCTAATGTAACCCTTCCCTCCTCCAGCTTCAATCCATTCCCCCTTGTCCTGCCATTTTCTACCCTTTTAAAAAGTTGGTTCCCCTCCTGTTTGTACGCTCCCTTCAGGTACTGGAAGGCTGCAGTGAGGTCCCCCCGCAGCCTTCTCTTCTCTAGGCTGAACAAGCCCAGCTCCCTCAGCCTCTCTTCGTAGGGGAGGTGCTCCCCTGTCTTCTGTGTTTGGGAGAAAAAACAAAACCAAAACTAAAGAAACCTAAACAAAAACAAGGGGACAAGAAAAACCAAAACAGGGTCGTGTGGTGGTTTGGTTTTTTTGTGTTTTGTTTTTTTTCGTGGGTTTTTTTGTTTGTTTGTTTTTGTATTTTTTTCTTCTGGCCCTTTTCATCCATTCCTGCACTCTGCAACTTTCTAAGTACCTTCTGCTTTTAGAAGTTGCTTCTGATGTGGTTTTGTTCTGGTTTATCACACTTACACCCTGCCCCTGCCAGAACCTGAGCCTTTTTACTCTTGCTGGGTGATGATTTCGCCTCCTAGAAAGCTGCCTTCCTCCTTAGGCTGCACACTGTACCCCTGATGCTGGCCCTGAGGGGCAGAGCCTGACCCCCAGCTGCTGGCACGGTGGCTGGAGGGGTGCATGGGGCGTGAGGGCCAGGGGAGAAGGGAGCGAAGGAGCTGTCTCCCAGGTTGGAGCCGTTTCTATTTCTGTGGAAGCGGAGGTGAGGGGGACCCAGTTTCACAGTTATTTCAGGACGCTGTGTAGCGTGTGTGCTGACGCGTGGCCCGTGCTGACGCGTGGCCCGTGCTGCCACGGCTTGGGCCGGTGATAAAGGCTGAGGGCAGAGTCTCGTCTCCTGCAGGGCTGAGGGTCAGGTGGGGGGAGGCTGGGAGGCCCTTCCTCTGCTCCCCTCGGCTGGGCCTGATCCTGGCAGCAGGTGTGGAGGCCGCAGGGTGGCAGCAGGGGACAGGCAGCTGCAGGCAGGTAGGGGATGCTGAGCCCCTGAGCATGGCCTTGGGGCTGCAGCCTCAGGGGCATGGGGGTGGGTGGGCCCCCTGATGCCTTGCCCGCCTCCTGTGGGAGCCACGCTCCGCTCCTGCTGCCAGCTGTAATTATTGCCTCCTCTCATTAACTACAGGCAAGATCTGGGTGAGGTGTAATTGTGCTGTCCCAGTGCATGGCGGGAGCTCCTGGCTGGGCTGGGTGCTCTGTGACCTCATCAGGCAGCCTGTGACCTCATGCAGAGAGGGCGGGTCTGATGGCTGAGTGCAGTGTGACCTAATGGGGAAGGGAGGGTACTGGTTGGCTGGGTTCGGCATGACTGCCCTGGGGAAGCTGGGTGCTCACTGGCTCAGCCCAGGCATCAGGGAGAGTGCGTGAGCTCACTGGTTGGGCCCTGTGACATCATGGAACAGCTGCGATGATCGCTGGCTGAGCCCAGTGTGAACTTGTGGGGACTGGGTGCTTGTGGGTCGAGGGCTCTGACACATCATCCTCTGACCCATGACCTCACATCAGAGCCAGGGAGCTTACCCACTAGGCCCTGTGTGACCTCACGGGGGAGCCTGTGACCTCACGCGGAGCTGTGGGCTTCTCGCCTGGCAGTGATGACCTCCTAGAACAACCCCTGACCTCATGAGGTAGCAGGGTGAGCTCGTGGGCTGGGAAAAATGACACCGCAGGCCTGCCTGTGACCTTCCAGCGAGCAGCACAACCGCTGGCTGGCAGAGCGTGACACCCTAGAGCAGCTCATGACCTCATGGAGGAGGGGGATGCTCATTGGCTGGCAGTGTGTGACATCCTGCAGCAGTCTGTGACTTCATGGGCGAGTGGGTGCTCATTGGCTATCGGGGTGTAACCTCATGCGGGAGCGAGTGCTCATTGGGCGTCGAGCTGTGACCTCAGGGAGGAGTGGGTGCTCATTGGCTGCCAGGGTGTGAGCTCGCGGGGCGCCGCCTGGCGGGCGCGGACGCAGCAGAACGCCGATTGGCCGCTGGGCTGGGCGGGG